>JAUUTY010000501.1:0-185237 GCA_030979885.1 Lolium multiflorum
TGTGGCCCAGAAGCGCCGCCTGGCCAAACAGATGCCGACCGCCTCCGGGTAAGCCCTTGCTTCATCTTTTTGCCTTTCCTTTTCTAACTTTGTTCTTCCGGTTTCTTTTGCACATTTTCTTCCGGTTGCTTTTCGAACTCATTTCTCCGGTTGCTTTTTTCCAACCTTTCTCTTTTTCTCGTTCAGCCCTGCACTCAAGCTAGGCCCGAGGCCTGAGAGCTCTGAGGGAACCACAAGGTCCTCAACTCCTCCTCACGCAAGCCCGGTACCGTCTAGTACCGGCAACACCTCTGCCTCCCCTCTGGGGGGCACAATAAGTTCGGGGCGCGCGGCCCCTACATCTCCACATCACCGCGCAGAGGAGGAGCAAGCCTCCCCTCTCGAAAAACAAGACACCGGCGCCAGCGACACCGGCGCCGACGCAGAAGCATCCGGGCAGGTGGAAACTCCGGTTTCTCCTGCCCCCAAGAGAAAGAAGAAAAGAGCAGCGGGGCCTTCCTCCTCCGCAGAAATGCCACCTCCTCAAGCGCCCAGCGCCCAGCCAACGGAGGCTGCGTCAACACCGCCGCCAGAAGCTCCCAAGGCCGCCAAGGAAAAGGGCACGGCGCCCGGCAGTTCCTCCTCGAACTCTCAGCAGCTAGCGCTGCACACCGGCCGCGCCGCTGCCGCCGTTGCAGGGAAACCCTCCGGCGTCCTCGGCCGGATAATCAAGCTGACCCACGACGGCCGCGACCTGGGGCATCTTCTCCCCTACGCGGAGCAGTGGAACGCCGCGGACATGTCCCCGGCTACGCGCGGCCTTGGGAAGGATAGGCTTCCGGTGCCGGACCCGGCTGGCCCCCGGTGCACAAGAGCACTTCGCGCGGCTGCGGCGCGCGGTGCGGGAACTTGACAATGCGTGGCACGATGCCACCAACAACCTTGTGGTAAGTTTAACCAAGCTCTTCAATTTTATGAATTCATGCCGGTTTCTTTCCTTCCGGATCTCATCTATCTTCCCAGTCCCCGAGTTTTATGTTGAGAGCGCAGCTCTTAGCACAAAACTTTAAGTAGGAAATCAAAAACCGGCATGCCCAGTCCCCGAGTTTCGGGCTGAGAATGCAATTCTTAGCGCGAAACTTAGGCAGGAAACTTAACGAAAAAACGGCTTCTCTTTCTAACTTCTTTTGTTTTGAATAGAGCACTGCTGACACCCGCACCCACCTCTTCGAGGAGCTTCTGTGGGAGCATCGGGATCTGTCTGAAGCACATAGCAAGTGCCAAGGTAAAATCTCTTGCTTCCGGCAACTTTTACCGGAAGGTTTTCCTTCTCAAAACTTACACCTTTTTTGTTTAACAGCAATCCCGGAAGCTTCCATCGAGGCTCTCCAGAAGCAGGTCAAGGATCTCCAAGGTACCGGTTACTCTTGTCCGGCTTACTTGCCTCTTTCCTGCGTCACCATCTGCACTCTTGCTTACTTTTTCTTTCCGGTTTTTAGCTGAAAAGGAGCGGCTCCTCCAGGATCATCGCAAGGCTCTGGATGCCCAGGATCTTTATTCCAAAGGGCTGAAGGACCAGCTTATCCAAGCTGGGCTAAAGCACAGTGAGGTGATGAAAGCTGCCGAAGCTGCTGCTGAGGCCAAAATGCACGAGGCCCTGGAGGACGCCAATAATTCCAATGTGGTGCTTCATGCTGAATTGGAGGAGGCAGCGAAGGCGCGGAAAGCAGCCGAGGGTGAAGTCGCGCGCCTGAAAGCCGAGCAGGAGGAGTATGACCTTTTGGTCATGCAGACCGACTCGCTTGCCCGCCGTAAGTTCTCTTTCTCTTTGCCGGTTTTGCTTACAAGCTCATCTTTTCCGGTAACATGTACTTATCTTTGTTTTGTGCATTGTAGACCTCTTTCCGGATTCCCAGGTCTATGCTCAGAAAAAGGTAGCGGATCGCCGGGTTGCACAAGCCTATAAGAATCTGGACGCTCCTTGGGACGCCTACGATCACCTGGTAGCCCTTAATGCGCGGGTTTCGCACATGCGCTCAGTGGATCATATCCCTGAAGTAGCGACCCAGCTCTGCAAGGTGCTTTGGCCCGAGGAAGAGGTGCCGGTTGATCCCCTGCTGGCCAACGAACGCCTGAAGAGCGCCGGCAGGAGGATCCGCGAGTGGCAGTGCTCTGCTGCCCGCGCTGGAGCTGACGCTGCGCTGCGCGTGGCTTGTTCTTGGTATCCGGAGGTGGACCTGGACGCCCTTGTTGGTGTGCGCGAGGAAGCTCCCACCGACTTGGACCCCGTTCTTACCGCCAAGCGCGAGGACCGAGCCTACCGGCTTGCCGAATACGCTACGATGCGCACCTTCATCCCTCCTCCTCCAGGTGTCCAAGATTTTCTCAGCGATGATGAAGACGAGGAGGGTGAAGATGCCGCGCTTCCGGAAGCCCCAGCACCCGGCGATGCTCTCCTTGATGCTCCTCCTGAAGCTCCTGTCGCCTGATGACTTGTTTGCGAAATGCTTGTTGGTCCTGTTTGACTTAAAACATTGTCGGTTAAATTCTGCCCCGGTATGCCGGGGTCTTTTGATGTAATATAAGACTTAGCCTTTTGGCTTCTGGTTGTGGTACAACAGGTTATGCCGGTATTCTATACCGGTAGGTTATTAAGTTGTGTTTGCCTAGCTTAGCACCTTGCTTACAATTTGCCTTTTATCTTGCACTGCGAAGATTCCGGAATTGTTTCGGCATCCAATCCGATGCACACTTGGTTCTTTTGCTTTGGCTCGGCCTACCTCTCCGGGTTTTTTGGCGTATGAGTCACAAAGTTCTTTTGCCAAGCAAGCACTTTCTTGAACTTAGAAATAACTCGAAATTTTCACAAAAACCGGTATAACCGGGGTTAGTTAAACTTTCCGGATTGTTTGTTCCCATCTCCTCTCTTCGTCGTTCGCGTGCTTAATTCCTACCGGTTTGTCTTGCTTGCCATGAAGCCGGGTTTCGGACAGCAGCAGAGTCGAAGACTCCGGTAGGTTTAACACGTTACTAGGCCGGAAAGAAAAAATGTTGTGCAACCAACCGGTAACTGAAAAAATAAACATATTGCATGCAATTTTCGGTAGAGGCAGTCCCCGAGATTTTATCGAGGGTGCCGGCATCTTTTATTCATTACATATAAGGTACAAAAAGGAACTTCTTACAACATAGCCTCATGCATAGAAGGGACGCAAAAGAGCTACATTCCATGGGCGCTTGGTTTCTTCTCCGGACCTGTCCGCCTTTCCTTTCTTTGCTTCCTGTGCGTCAACCAAGTAATATGCGTCATTGTGTAGAGCCTTGCTCACAACAAAAGGTCCATCCCATGGGGGAGAAAGCTTGTGCCGGCCTTCAGTGCGCTGCACCAGGCGTAGCACCAGATCCCCTTCCCGGAATGTTCTTGGGTTAACCTTCCGGTTATGATAGCGCCTCATGTTTTGTTGGTAAATGGCTGTCCTTGCCAAGGCTAGTTCTCTTGCTTCTTCTAGTAAGTCCACGTCATTTTCTCTTGCCTCTTTCACCTCTTCTTCGGTGTATTGTTGTACTCTTGGTGAGTCATGTATGATATCGGTTGGAATCACGGCTTCAGCCCCATAGACCATGAAAAATGGAGTGTACCCAGTGGACCGGTTTGGAGTTGTTCTTATGCTCCATAACACTGAAGGTAGCTCATCGAGCCAACACCCCGGTGTCTTTTCTAGAGGTTCAATTAGCCTGGGCTTGATACCGGAAAGTACCAAGGCGTTTGTTCTCTCCACTTGGCCATTGACTTGTGGGTGCGCGACTGAGCACAAATCCAACCGAATATTCTCACAAAATCTTTTGAACTCACCTTGAGCAAAGTTTGTGCCATTGTCTGTGATGATGCTATGCGGGTATCCATACCGCAAGATGACATCTTTTAAGAATTTTACTGCCGTATGCCCATCACATTTTGCGATAGGTTTTACCTCCAGCCATTTGGTGAACTTATCCACCATGACCAAGATGTGAGTAAAGCTGCTTCTAGCGGTTTTGAACGGGCCAACCATATCAAGGCACCATACAGCGAATGGCCAGGTTAACGGTATCGTTTTTAAACCGGAAGCTGGGGTATGGTTTTGCTTGGCGTACCTCTGGCACCCGTTGCACTTTCGCACCAACTCCTCAGCGTCTTCCAAAGCGGTGAGCCAATAGAACCCATGCCGGAACGTTTTTGCAACTAACGCCCTTGACGAAGCATGGTGCCCACACTCTCCCTGGTGAATCTCCTTGAGCATTTCTTTTCCCTCTTCCGGCTCCACACATCTTTGAAGGACACCGGTAACACTTCTTTTGTACACCTCCCCATTGATGATGGTGTAAGCTGTGGACCTCCTGTCTCCTTCTTGATTCATTTTCGTCACCCGGCAAGTGCCGTTGATCAGAATTCCTTAATAGGTTCAACCCAAGATGGTGCTTCTCAAACAACACCGGTACGTCTATCTCCATGTTGTCCACCATCACTGCCTCTCCTGATGCAGGTGCAGTAGTCCCCGCGCTTACTGGAGCAGTCCCCGAGTTTGCCGGAGCAGTCCCCGGGTTTACTTCATCAATATCCATGGGCACAACATGCGATTGTACGAAAATTGATTCTGATTCCGGGCTTGGTTTTATGGATGGTACTCTTAAGTGTTCCAAGGCTATTCCGGGAGGAATTTCTTGCCTAGACGAGCCTAGCTTGGACAAAGTATCCGCGGCTTCGTTTTCTGCACGTGGTACATGGTGGAACTCGCAACCTTCGAAAAAGCCGGCAATCTTTTGCACGTGAAACCGGTATGAGGCCATATTGGCATCTTTTGCGTCCCAGTCTCCGGAACACTGCTGCACCACCAAATCTGAGTCTCCATAGCAAAGGATCCGGTGCGCGCCGATTTCCTTTGCGACCTTAAGGCCGTGAACCAGAGCTTCGTACTCAGCTACATTGTTGGATGCTCTGAAGTGTATTTGCAGAATATACCGGAGATGATCTCCCTTCGGTGAGGTGAGGACCACCCCGGCACCGAGACCCTCCTTGAGCTTGGATCCGTCAAAGTGCATCTTCCAATACTCGATTTTTTGGTCCGACGGTTTGTATTGCATTTCCGCCCAATCAACCAAGAAATCAGCTAAAGCTTGTGATTTTATGGCATCTCTTCTTTTGTACACCGGTACGTACGGTGATATCTGGATTGCCCATTTTGCGATCCTGCCGCTAGCATCTTTGTTGCACATGATATCGGAAATGGGAGCCTCGCTCACCACCTTCATGGGGTGTTCCTCAAAGTAGTGCTTAAGCTTTGTGGCGGCCATGAACACGCCATAAGTCATTTTTTGGAAATGAGGGTAGTTTTGTTTCGAGAGGGAGAGCACCTCGCTCAGGTAGTATACCGGTCGTGCACGGTTTTTCCTTCCTCTTCTCTTTCAACTACAACTACTACACTCACAACCCGGTTTGTTGCCGCGATGTACAACAACATGGGCTCCCTTTCCAGAGGCGAAGCCAGTATGGGCGCGGTAGCCAACATCTTTTTTAGTTCTTTAAACGCCGCGTCTGCGAGGGGTCCAGACGAACGTATCGGATTTTTTTCATCAAAGCATAGAGGGGTGGAGCTTTTTCTCCAACCTGCTTACGAACCCGCTTAGCGATGCCAAGCTTCCGGTAAATTTCGCACGTCTTTTAGATCGTGCGGTATGTTCATTCTTTCGATTGCCCGGACTTTACCGAGATTTACTTCTATGCCTTAAGCCAACATGGTGAAACCAAGTAATTTGTCACTGGAACACCTAAAGTGCATTTCACGATTGAGTTTCATCCGGAATCTTCTTAGGTTATCAAATGTTTGCTGGAGATCATCGATTAAGGTTTCTTTTTTCTTAGTTTTTATCACGACGTCTCGTCCACGTACACCTGCACGTTTACCGATTTGATCATACAAGCATTTTTGCATACAAATACTGCACAAGCAAAAATCGGGCCGCACAAACCAAAGGCACAAGATATTAGCAACAGCCCCGTGCGGGTGATAAACGTTAGCTTTTATTTGGCCCTCCTTTTCAAGGGGATTTTATGAAACCGAATAAGCATCCAGGAAAGATAATAGCTCGCATCCTGCGGTGGGAATCAATCACTTGATCGATCCGGGTAAGAGGGAAAGGATCTCTGCACGCCTTGTTCAGGTTGCTGTAGTCGATGCACATGCGCCATACCTTGGCGAGTTGTGCCTCCAGGTTCTCATCTTTTTCTTCAGCCATTCAGTATGCAGCACTTCCACAATCAAACCGGCAACCAGCAACTTTTGTCACCTCCTCTCCAATGATTTTTCTTCTGTCTTCCGGAAACCGGCGCAGCGGCTGCCCACTGCTTGGCATCTTTTCTATGATACATACACTAGCCAACCCCCTCGGAACACCCACTGCCAGTAGACCAGGCAAAGATATTCCGGTTCTCACGGAGGAAGCTGGTGAGCGCGCTTTCCTATGCGTCACTGAGGCTGGCACCGATACGGACGGTGCGCTCTGGGTGGGCCGGATCCAGCACGATGTCCTTTGTTTCATTGGTTGGCTTAAATGCCTGTGCGCCCAAGCTTCCGCTCATTGCTGCTAAGCTCAACTGCGAAGACTGAGCTAGCGCAACAGCAGTTTGCATTCTCCTTTTTTCCTCTGCAATCACCAGTGATTCGGCTAGATTTGACCCGGCGGAAGCAGTTTCCAGCGAGACTTTGTAATTTCCTACCACAGTTAAGGGTCCGCAAGGCCCCGGCATCTTCATCTTGAGATAGGCTGTGTGGGTTGAGGCCATAAAGGCCGCCAGTGCTGGTCTCCCCAGCAGTGCGTGATAGGGACTGTCCAGGTCCACTACCTCGAAGAGAAGATTTTCCACCCGGCAATTATCACGTCCACCAAAGGACACATCCACCCGGACTTTTCCCATGGGCGAGCAAGACAGACCCGGAACGATTCCATGGAAAGTCGTGTGCGTTGGCTGCAGCATGTTTTCAGTTATCAGTGTGCGCATAGTGTGCCGGTACATGATGTTGATGCTGCTCCCATTGTCTATCAGCACCTTGCTGAATTTTACTCGAGCGCTTGGCCCATGCATGATGGGGTCAACCACGAGAGCATAACCACCCGGATTAGGCATTAGCTTTGGGTGATCCCTGAACGACCAGCTGATCTCTTGATCAGACCACAGCATGTATTTTGGGACAGCCGGCATTACAGCATTTACCTCCATGGAGCGACGGTGCAAACTTTGCCGGTCTGTTGGCTCAGTTACGAACACGACGCAGCACATGTCTGGATCATGGTAAATGTTCCGGCCTAAAGGTGCCGGCGGAGGCGGTTGGCCGTTGCCGTTTCCCACCTGGTGAACTTGTTGTGGCTGGGGTCGGTTTTGCGGGTTTACCGGTACGGCGTTTGGTCCGGTAAGCGGAGGTGGCGGTGGTAGCCTTCCGGCATCTTTTGCCGCGCTCTGGCCCATTAACCTTTTGGTCCAGGTACAATCTTTTGTCAAGTGGTTAGCCGGTCTTCCGGGGTTTGGTGTATGCCACCGGCATGGTTGATCCATAGCGGATTCCATGGTGTATCTTTCCTCATTACTTTGCCTTGTTTCTTTTCAACCCATTGTTTCTTTGGACCTGCTCAATGGCCATGATCCGTTTTTTGTTCTTTGGCTTGGCCACATGCTTGAATTTTCCTTGTGATCATGTTTACAGGACTATACCTTTCGATCCGAAACTCTTCTCTTCGTTTGTTCTGCCGGTTGTCCCGGTATTGTTCTTGTCTTTGCTGAGGATGATTTTGTTCCGGATCAGCTTGTACCGCCGGCTGCATTGGGTCTCCCAATGCGTAGCTGTCGGCTACACGTATCATCTCAGCCAACGTTGTCGGCATGCTCCGCTGTAGCTTTTGCCACAACGGCGATCCTCTTCTGCATCCGCTACTGAACCAAGCAATGGCTTGTGCCTCTATCACCCCCTTCACAAGAGTTTCTTGTGGTGTTCCACCCAGCTGGTAATCCCGGGTCCTGCTTCGTTTGCACGCTGTAATCTATTGGGCAGCAAGCTCCCATGCGGCTCATTTGGCCTCAGTAGGTACGCTAAAATTGCTCACTTAGCTTCCCAAAGTCCAGCCACTGCTTATGCTCCCACTGCAGGTTGTTCACTCGTATTCTTGCCGGTCCCACTAGGTATGTGGCACGATTCTACGCCCAACGATCATCTGCCATAGCTCCTTCCGCCTACCAGCCACAGACCGTGTGATGAGAATCGGCCAGCGCCTTCCGGCTTGGTGGTGCCACTGGGGATGGTTCCAGTGTCACGGGCAATTGAAGTTGCGAACCGGTGGTCCTTCTTTCATGATCTTGACCAAGCACTTTGGTCTGGAGGTCCTCTCCGCTTGATCATTTCGCATGATACACTCTATCCGCACGGTGCCTGCATCCCGATCTGTAGGCATCTTCGCCTAACCGCCTCCCAACGGCTCTGCAGACCACACAAACTCTCCTCCTCATGTCCCGAGTCCACCTTCTTCACATTCTTCGCACGTGCCTTGCTCTGCCGGTAATTTTGGTGGAGGCATTTCTTTCCCGCATTTGCAGCTGCGGAAGTTTTTGCTCCACTCCCTTCTCTCGCGGCATACTCCTTTGCGTATTGCCGCTTCTCCGCGGGGGCATTTGTTTCCCTTGATTTTTTCTACTGCCTCACACTGCTTCCTGGGCTTGTTAGTTTCCTGCGCCGTTTGCTGCTTCCTGCAAGAACCGGGGTCGTGACACCGTCATTTGAAAGATCTGTTTTTTCTTTTGTCCTGACACGTGGACGATGCCCGCCATGGGACTTGTTATCAGCTTCTTGCGGAACGCAGGGATTTTGATACCACAGCTTTGTTTAGCCTGCTGCTCTGCATTTTGTACCTCAATCATATCAAAACTCTTTTACACGATCTTGCTGCTTCGCCAACGCGTCACCGGTAAGCGATCAAGATAGTCTTACCGCAGCCCTAGCAGCTTTCAAGGTTTTATCCGAGCTACTGTACTTCGGCCTTTCTACAATGCTAACAGATGCGGAGGCACTTTTGCCGGTAAGAACCTCTTTGCGCAAATCTTGCTCTAGATTGCGACCCTTTAGCCGGTTTTCCGGCTGCCTAGCCGGGTGAGCGCTAACAAAAGCAAAGCCATGGGCAGCATTGTACCTGATGAGGGTAGGTTCAGCTCTCGCTGCGCCCGGATGATGTCCTTGGCCGCTCTCGAGCAGCCTCGCGCCGCACCTCCAGCTCCGCCTGAGCTGCCGGGTTGATGTTCTCGCGCAGGCGTGGCGAGGACGCTCATCGCGCTTGGAGCGGAGTTTTCGTGGCGCTGCGAGGTACCGCACCCACCTGGTCGCGCTCTGGCGGCTGCCGTGCGCGGACTTTGTTGTTGCGACCGCATCAGGCACGCTCCTTTGCGTGTCGCTGTGCCACGACCAAGCACCTCGACGCTGGCCGGCGTGGTCGTTAGAGAGCGAGACCTTGAGGGTCCGGGCCACCAGCACCGGTGAGAGGCGCTCGCGCTCAGGGACGGTGCCGAAGCAGACGCGGAAGCTCCCGAGCTCGATGGTGTGCTTCCTCTTGGGGTACTTACCGCCGCTGGCGAGCCGGTGTTGTCGTTGAGGCAGTCCATGCCGAGGACGCGGTCGACGAGGGCGGTGACGCACGCGCCGCCGTCGACGCGCAGGCCCGCCAATGTGTACTCCAGCCAGCGCAGCCTGCTCGCCGCACGCGGCGCCAACTGCTTGGCAGCACGAGCAGATGCATGGGATGGCTTGAGTTGGGGCCGAATGTGCGCTAGAGGATTCGGGGGAGGGTTTGTGATTAGATTGGACGAACTTCCTGATGCTTTCCTCAAGAACACGACCTAGGGTAGTGAAGCAAGAAGAAGAACACAAGGATGAACTCCGCTCTAGATCTTTCTCTTTATTGCTCTTTTCGAGTTACAGGTTTGTGTTACACTTGCCCCTAAGAACACACCTATCTCTGATCGTCCTCTATTATCGTGCCCGTAATGGGGCTACCCCCTCTCCTTATATGGGGGAGAGGTGGCTTGCAGAACAAGAAAACCCTAATGGCTTGCTGATCAAGAAACCCTAATGGCATCTGGACAGCATCCAAAGGAATATTCCAGCACCTAATGGCATCTTACAGCATCTTTGACTAGACAAACTACTTTACAACGTCTCTTTAGTCAAAAAGGGCGGCGCCGGCTTCTTTAACGACAGAGGCTGACGCCCCTGGTCGCTTTTGGCGTCATCCTCCACTTTACATGTCAGGGCTCTGTTTAAAGTCACTTTTGCTTCGCTCATCCTTCGTCTTCTTGCTCCAGGGGAAAACTTTGACCAGCTGTGCCGATACGCTCTCCCTCCGGTATCTTCTGTACCTGATTCCGGTATACCCCTCTTGGGGATCCCGGCTTAGGTTTACTTAGCCAAACCTTCGGCTCCTTCCTCCGGTGTCAATATTAAACCGGTATCTTGAGGGTCCAAACCATCCGGTTTGGCATGCCTTTGGCATACCGGGGATCATCCCCCAACACTTGTGGAGACGATGATGTCGACGAAAGTGTGAGTGAAACGGAACTACTAGTTTTATTTAGTACTTGCATGTAGGTAGTTAAATACTGATTGTGCTTATTTTTTGCTAATAGATGGATGCAGATGGTGTTGATCTAGAAGATGATAATGTAGAGCAAGAAGAAGATGTTGACACTGATAATGTGAGTTTGTAGTAATAAATGTCTGATTGCATAAAAATATGGAATTGATGTTGACATGGTTTAAAATGCATTAGATTCAGAGTGATGTTGTGGAGGAGCCAACTGATGACGAGAGATTGGACTCTGGTTTTGTTGACGAGGTATGCATTTTAATTTTATTAGGTCATATGTATGTTTAATTTATATTTAATAACTGAACAATGCATTTTATGTCGTCGTGACATGACCGTTAATCTTTCTTGTTTGGTCAGGTCTTAGTTGGCGATAATTCTTCTTACGACTATTTCGGTGATTCAGACTTGGAGACTATAGAAGAACATGTTAGAAGAAGACATGTAAGTTTTTTGAATTTATTCATTGTATGACTCGCAGACATGGCGTTAAAAAAATATGTTTTCAATGTTATCAAATTGTGCATGCAGGTGAAATCAGTTGGTAAGAAAAAGAATGGATCAGAGGATGAAGATGAGAGTGATACAGAAGATAAGAGAAAGTTTTACTGGGAGGTAATGGAGAAGACATTTGTGTCTGAGGCAGCTGCTTATACTTTTTATAATGGATATGCTCGACAAGAGGGATTCAGTGTAAGAAAGTTCAAGTTCAAAGAGACTAAGGGTGCTAACAAAATAGTTCGCAGAAGGCGTTTTGTGTGTTCACGGGAAGGAAAACGTAACAGCAAGTTTCTGACTATGGACAACCGCACCCGTAGGTTGAGACCTTTGTCACGTTGCAATTGTAAAGCGGAGTTGGATGTGAAGCTTGATAGAGGTTCGGGGCTTTGGCGAGTTGCAAAATTTGTTTACAAGCACAGTCATAAGTGTGCAGAACCGAGCGAGAGCCCATTTTTATGGTCACATAGGAGGATAAAAGATTTCCAGAAAGCGGAGATATTAGCATTGGCAGCAGCTGGGGTTAGGAAGCATGTGATCATGGATACCTTCCTCAGCAAGTATGGTCGGTACACCACTGTTGGGTTTACGAGGAAGGACTTGTACAACATGTGCTGCAGGGAGAAGAGAAAGTTACTTGCAGGTGGTGATGCTAGCTCAGCCATTGCCATGATGGAGAACCGGAGGAAGAAGTTTGCTGACTTTTTTTTTGAGTACGATGTTGATAGTAAAGGTCATTTGAAAAGCTTGTTCTGGTGTGATGCTCAGTCCCGGCAGGATTACAATGATTATGGAGACGTACTTGTGTTCGACAGCACATATAAGATGAACCGATATGGTATGCCATTTGTTCCGTTTGTTGGAATTAACAATCACCGGAGGACGACAGTTTTTGCGTGTGCCATCTTATCAGATGAGAAGGAACGCACATATGTATGGCTACTGAAGACTTTTTTGAAAGCTATGTTGCAGCAGAAACCCAAGTCAATAATCACCGATGCCGATAGTGCGATGATTAGAGCTATTCGAAGTGTGTTTCCGGAGCAGTCGCACCGTATTTGTTCATGGCACATTGAAAAGAACATGGCTCGGCACCTAAGTTTCAAGTCGTTGAGTGAGTTTCGGGCTCTCTTGTATTACACGACCACACCGGATATATTCGAGGAAAGATGGCACACTTTTATCCAGAAATGGCAGACGGAGAAAACACAAACTTGGCTGAAAAGAATGTACAAGAAGAGGAGATTATGGGCAGCGGCGTACCTATCTGAGGGGTTCTGGCTTGGTATGAAAAGCAATCAGCGAAGTGAAAGTCTTAACTCATGTCTTCACCTACACCTAGACTACGGTATGACACTAGTGGATTTGATTTTGCACTACGAGAATGCTATAGTGCGCATTCGAGAGACGGAGGCAAAAGATGACTGCATCAGTTCACAGACAGCACCTGTACCAGTAACCAATTTGAGGAGAATTGAGAGAGCTGTGATACGTCTCAAACGTATCTATAATTTCTTATGTTCCATGCTACTTTTATGATGATACTCACATGTTTTATACACATTATATGTCATTATTATGCATTTTCCGGCACTAACCTATTAACGAGATGCCGAAGAGCCAGTTGCCTGTTTTCGCTGTTTTTGGTTTCAGAAATCCTAGTAAGGAAATATTCTCTAATTGACAAATCAACGCCCAGGGTCCTATTTTTGGACGAGCTTCCAAAGACGGAAAGGAAGTGGGGCCACGAGGTGGCCACACCACTGTGCGGCGCCCGGCCGGCTGCGCCATCTGGTGTGGGGCCCCGGCACCCTGACCTATCTCCTCCGCCTACTTAAAGCCTCGTCGAGAAACCCCGCACGGAGAGCCACGATACGAGAAAACATACTGAGACGCCACCGCCGCCAATCCCATCTCGGGTAACGAGATCACCTCCGCACTGCCGGAGAGGGGAATTATCTCCGAGGACTCTACACCGCCATGGTCGCCTCCGGATTGATGAGTGAGTAGTTCACCCCCGGACTATGGGTCCATAGCGTAGCTAGATGGTTGTCTTCTCCCCATTGTGCATTGTCGATCTTGTGAGCTGCCTATCATGATCAAGATCATCTATCTGTAATGCTACATGTGTGTTTGTTGGGATCCGATGAATAGAGAATACTATGTTATGTTGATTATCAATCTATCTATGTGTTGTTTATGATCTTGCATGCTCTCCGTTGCTAGTAGAGGCTCTGGCCAAGTCATTGCTTGTAACTCCAAGAGGGAGTATTTATGCTCGATAGTGGGTTCATGTCTCCGTGAATCTGGGGAGTGACAGCAACCTCTAAGATTATGTGCTGTTGCCACTAGGGATAAAACATTGATACTATGTTCGAGGATATAGTTATTGATTACATTACGCACCATACTTAATGCAATTGTCTGTTGTTTACAACTTAATACCGGAAGGGGTTCGGATGATAACCTGAAAGTGGACTTTTTAGGCATAGATGCATGCTGGATAGCGGCTTTTCGTCCGAAAATCCCTCTTTCGACACATCTATACCATGGGGCCACCATGGTGCCAACTCCAAAAAGGGAAAACACATAGCAACCAAGGTTTCACATCACAAGGTTCACAAGTGTGCCAAATCATGCCCCATTACATGGTGGTTGGTCATTTTTTGGACATTCCCCCCTCTTTTCGTCCGAAAACCCCTCTTTCGACACATCTATACCATGGGGCCACCATGGTGCCAACTCCAAAATGGGAAAACACATAGCAACCAAGGTTTCACATCACAAGGTTCACAAGTGTGCCAAATCTTGGCCCATTCCATGGTGGTTTGGTCATTTTTCTGCAATTTCCCCCTCTTTTCGTCCGAAAACCCCTCTTTCGACACATCTATACCATGGGGCCACCATGGTGCCAACTCCAAAATGGGAAAACACATAGCAACCAAGGTTTCACATCACAAGGTTCATAAGTGTGCCAAATCATGGCCCATTCCATGGTGGTTTGGTCATTTTTCTGCAATTTCCCCCTCTTTTCGTCCGAAACCCCTCTTTCGACATATCTATACCATGGGGTGATGTCTACTTTTCCTGTAGACAGTGTTGGGCCTCCAAGAGCAGAGGTTTGTAGAACAGCAGCAAGAAGTTTCCCTTAAGTGGATCACCCAAGGTTTATCGAACTCGGGAGGAAGAGGTCAAAGATATCCCTCCAAGCAACCCTGCAACCACAATACAAGAAGTCTCTTGTGTCCCCAACACACCTAATAGGTGCACTAGTTCGGCGAAGAGATAGTGAAATACAGGTGGTATGAATAAATATGAGCAGTAGCAACGGCACCAGAAAAAAGTGCTTTGCTATCCAGGACTGGCGTGTGGTTGATGGTGGTAATATTGCAGCAGTACAGATGCAGTAAAACAAGCAAAGCAGCGATAGCGATATTTAGAAACAAGGCCTAGGGATCATACTTTCACTAGTGGACTCTCTCAACGTTGATCACATAACAGAATAAATAGATAGATGCTAGACTCTACACCCTCTTGTTGGATGATGAACACCACTAATCGTAGGATTACACGAACCCTCAATGCCGGAGTTAACAAGCTCCACAATATTCGATGTTCATGTTTAAATAACCTTAGAGTGCATGACGGATCAACATAACCAAACCAAGTACTAACATAGCATGCACATTGTCACCTTCACGCTACGAAAGGAGGCATAGATCACATCAATACCATCATAGCAATAGTTAACTTCATAATCTACAAGAGATCACAATCATAGCCTACGCCAAGTACTACACGATGCACACACTGTCACCATTACACCGTGCAGGAGGAATAAACTACTTTAATAACATCACTAGAGTAGCACATGATAAATTGTGATACAAAACACATTGCAATCATAAAGAGATATAAATAAGCACTTCACTATGCCATTCATAAAAGTGAATAAGTATTATGTGAAATATAGCCTAAGAGACCCACACGGTGCACACACTGTCACCTTTACACACGTGGGACAAGGAGTCTCCGGAGATCACATAAGTAAAATCCACTTGACTAGCATAATGACATCTAGATTACAAGCATCATCATATGAATCTCAATCATGTAAGGCAGCTCATGAGATTATTGTATTGAAGTACATAGGGAGAGAGATTAACCACATAGCTACCGGTACAGCCCTTAGCCTCGATGGAGAACTACTCCCTCCTCATGGGAGACAACAGCGTTGATGAAGATGGCGGTGGTGTCCTTCCGGGGGGCACTTCCCCGTCCCGGCGGAGTGCCGGAACAGAGACTCCGTCCCCGCATCTTGGCTTCGCGGGCGGCGGCTCTGGAAGGTTTCTCGTACCGTGGCTTTTCCGTATCGAAGATTTAGGTCGAGGGGCTTCTTATAGGCGAAGAGGCGGCGTCGGGGGCGAAGAGGCGGTGACACAATAGGCGGCGCGGCCGGGGCTCGGCCGCGCCAGCCTAGTGTCCGGTGGGCCTGTGGCCCCTCTCTCCGGCGACTCTCGGGTGTTCTGGAAGCTTCGTCCAATTCTAAGACTCGGGCGTTGATTTCGTCCAATTCCGAGAATATTTCCTTACTAGGATTTCTGAAACCAAAAACAGCAGAAAATAGGAACCGGCACTTCGGCATCTCGTCAATAGGTTAGTTCCGAAAACGCATAAATATGACATAAAGTATGCATAAAACATGTAGATATCATCAATAATGTGGCATGGAACATAAGAAATTATCGATACGTCGGAGACGTATCAGCATCCCCAAGCTTAGTTTCTGCTCGTCCCGAGCAGGTAAACGATAACAAAGATAATTTCTGGAGTGACATGCCATCATAACCTTGATCATACTATTGTAAGCATATGTAATGAATGCAGCGATCAAAACAATGGTAATG
Source organism: Lolium multiflorum (assembly GCA_030979885.1). Taxonomy (NCBI): domain Eukaryota; kingdom Viridiplantae; phylum Streptophyta; class Magnoliopsida; order Poales; family Poaceae; genus Lolium; species Lolium multiflorum. The sequence goes on from JAUUTY010000501.1 coordinate 16,041, forward strand.
ACATGAGTAAACAAATGAATCATAAAGCAAAGACTTTTCATGAATAGAACTTTCAAGACAAGCATCAATAAGTCTTGCATAAGAGTTAACTCATAAAGCAATAAATCAAAGTAAAGGTATTGAAGCAACACAAAGGAAGATGAAGTTTCAGCGGTTGCTTTCAACTTGTAACATGTATATCTCATGGATAGTTGTCAATGCAAAGTAATATAACAAGTGCAATATGCAAGTATGTAGGAATCAATGCACAGTTCACACAAGTGTTTGCTTCTTGAGGTGGAGAGAGATAGGTGAACCGACTCAACAATAAAAGTAAAAGAAAGGTCCTTCAAAGAGGAAAGCATCGATTGCTATATTTGTGCTAGAGCTTTGGTTTTGAAAGCAAGAAACAATTTTGTCAACGGTAGTAATAAAGCATATGTGTCATGTAAATTATATCTTACAAGTTGCAAGCCTCATGCATAGTATACTAATAGTGCCCGCACCTTGTCCTAATTAGCTCGGATTACCTGGATTATCATCGCAATGCACATGTTTAACCAATTGTCACAAAGGGGTACCTCTATGCCGCCTGTACAAAGGTCTAAGGAGAAAACTCGCATTGGATTTCTCGCTTTTGATTATTCTCAACTTAGACATCCATACCGGGACAACATAGACAACAGATAATGGACTCCTCTTTATGCATAAGCATGTAGCAACAATTAATTTTCTCATATGAGATTGAGGATATTTGTCCAAAACTGAAACTTCCACCATGGATCATGGCTTTAGTTAGCGGCCCAATGTTCTTGTCTAACATTATGCATGCTCTAACCATTTTAGTGGTAAATCTCCCTTACTTCCACAAGGAACATGCATAGCAACTCACATGATATTCAACAAAGAGTAGTTGATGGCGTCCCCAGAACACATGGTTATCGCACAACAAGCAACTTAATAAGAGATAAAGTGCATAAGTACATATTCAATACCACAATAGTTTTTAGGCTATTTGTCCCATGAGCTATATATTGCAAAGGTAGAGGATAGAAATTTTAAAGGTAGCACTCAAGCAATTTAATTTGGAATGGCGGAAAAATACCATGTAGTAGGTAGGTATGGTGGACACAAATGGCATAGTGGTTGGCTCAAGGATTTGGATGCATGAGAAGTATTCCCTCTCGATACAAGGTTTAGGCTAGCAAGGTTATTTGAAACAAACACAAGGATGAACCGGTACAGCAAAACTCACATAAAAGACATATTGCAAGCATTATAAGACTATACATTGTCTTCCTTGTTGTTCAAACACCTCACTAGAAAATATCTAGACTCTAGAGAAACCACTCATGCAAACCAAATTTTAACAAGCTCTATGTATTTCTTCACTAATAGGTGCAAAGTATATGATGCAAGAGCTTAAACATGAGCACAACAATTGCCAAGTATCAAATTATTCAAGACATTCTACCAATTACTACATGTATCATTTTCCGTTTCCAACCATACAACAATTTAACGAAGTAGTTTCAACCTTCGCCATGAACATTAAAAGCTAAGAACACATGTGTTCATACGAACCAGCGGAGCGTGTCTCTCTCCCACACAAGCATTTATTCAAACAAAAACAAAAACAAAAACAAACAGACGCTCCAAGTAAAGTACATAGGATGTGACCGAATAAAAATATAGTTTCAAGAGAAGGAACCTGATAATTTGTCGATGAAGAAGGGGATGCCTTGGGCATCCCCAAGCTTAGACGCTTGAGTCTTCTTGAAATATGCAGGGGTGAAACACCGGGGCATCCCCAAGCTTAGAGATTTTACTCTTCTTGATCATATTGTATCATCCTCCTCTCTTGACCCTTGAAAACTTCCTTCACACCAAACGAAACAAACTCATTAGAGGGTTAGTGCATAATCAAAACTCACATGTTCAGAGGTGACACAATCATTCTTAACACTTCTGGACATTGCTCAAAGCTACTGGAAGTCAATGGAACAAAGAAATCCATCCCACATAGCAAAAGAAGCAATGCGAAATAAAAGGCAGAATCTGTCAAAGAAGAACAGTCCGTAAAGACGAATTTTACTGAGGCACCAGACTTACTCAAATGAAAATGCTCAAATTGAATGAAAGTTGCGTACATATCTGACGATCACTCACGTAAATTGGCATAATTTTCTGAGTTACTTACAGAGAATTAGGCCCAGATTCGTGACAGCAAAGAAATCTGTTTCTGCGCAGTAATCCAAATCTAGTATGAACCTTACTATCAAAGACTTTACTTGGCACAACAATGCAATAAAATAAGATAAGGAGAGGTTGCTACAGTAGTAACAACTTCCAAGACACAAATATAAAACAAAGTTACTGTAGCAAAATAAACACATGGGTTATCTCCCAAGAAGTTCTTTATAGCCATTAAGATGGGCTCAGCAGTTTTAATGATGCACTCGCAAGAAATAGTATTTGAAGCAAAAGAGAGCATCAAGAGGCAAATTCAAAACAAATTTAAGCCTAACATGCTTCCTATGAAAAGGAATCTTGTAAATAAACAAGTTCATGAAGAGCAAAGTGACAAGCATAGGAAGATAAACAAGTGTAGCTTCAAAAATTTCAGCATATAGAGAGGTGTTTTAGTAGCATGAAAATTTCTACAACCATATTTTCCTCTCTCATAATAATATCCAGTAGCATCATGAGCAAACTCAACAATATAACTATCAAGTAAAACATTCTTATCATGAGTCTCATGCATAAAATTATTACTCTCCACATAAGCATAATCAATTTTATTAGTTGTAGTGGGAGCAAATTCAAAGAAGCTATCATCATTATTATCATCATCAAATATAGGAGGCATATTGTAATCAAAATCAAATTTATCCTCCATAACAGGCTGCACCAAAAGACTACTATCATTATAATCATCATAAATAGGAGGCAAAGTATCATCAAAGTAAATTTTCTCTCAATGCTTGGGGGACTAAAAATATCATGCTCATCAAAACCAGCTTCCCCAAGCTTAGAATTTTCCATATCATTTGCAACAATGGTGTTCAAAGCATTCATAGTAATATGTTCCATGGGTTTTTTAATTTCCGCATCAAACCATCCATGTCTTAAATCAGGAAATAGAATAAGAAGCTCATTGTTGTCCATTATGCCTAACTAGTGTAAACAAGAAACAAAAAGATGCAATTGCAGGATCTAAAGGAAATAGCTTCGAACACAACGGTACCAGAAAAGTGTTTGGTTACCTGGGACCAGCGTGTGAGTGCCTTTACCTTTCCTCCCGCAATGGCGCCAGTACTTGATGTCTACGCCTCCTTTTCCTAGATGTTGGGCCTCCAAGAGCAGAGGTTTCTAGAACAGCAGCAAGTTTCCCTTAAGTGGATCACCCAAGGTTTATCGAACTCAGTGAGGAAGAGGTCAAAGATATCCCTCTCAAACAACCCTGCAACCACAATACAAGAAGTCTCTTGTGTCCCCAACACACCTAATAGGTGCACTAGTTCGGCGAAGAGATAGTGAAATACATGTGGTATGAATAAATATGAGCAGTAGCAACGGCACCAGAAAGTGCTTTGCTATCCAGGACTGGCGTGTGGTTGATGGTGGTAATATTGGGCAGATAGATGCAGAAACAAAAACAAGCAGCGATAGCAGTATTTAGAAACAAGGCCTAGGGATCATACTTTCACTAGTGGACTCTCTCAACGTTGATCACATAACATAATAAATAGATAGATGCTAGACTCTACACCTCTTGTTGGATGATGAACACCACTAACTCTGTGTAGGATTACATGAACCCTCAATGCCGAAGTTAACAAGCTCCACAATATTCGATGTTCATGTTTAAATAACCTTATAGTGCATGACAGATCAACATAACCAAACCAAGTACTAACATAGCATGCACATTATCACCTTCACGCTACGAAAGGAGGCATAGATCACATCAATACCATCATAGCAATAGTTAACTTCATAATCTACAAGAGATCACAATCATAGCCTACGCCAAGTACTACACGATGCACACACTGTCACCATTACACCGTGCAGGAGGAATAAACTACTTTAATAACATCACTAGAGTAGCACATGGATAAATTGTGATACAAAACACATTGCAATCATAAAGAGATATAAATAGGCACTTCACTATGCCATTCATAAAGTGAATAAGTATTATGTGAAATCTAGCCTAAGAGACCCACACGGTGCACACACCGTCACCTTTACACACGTGGGACAAGGAGTGGAGATCACATAAGTAAAATCCACTTGACTAGCATAATGACATCTAGATTACAAGCATCATCATAAGAATCTCAATCATGTAAGGCAGCTCATGAGATTATTGTATTGAAGTACATAGGGAGAGAGATTAACCACATAGCTACCGGTACAGCCCTTAGCCTCGATGGAGAACTACTCCCTCCTCATGGAGACAACGTTGATGAAGATGGCGGTGGTGTCGATGGAGGAGCCTTAGGGGCACTTCCCGTCCGGAGTGCCGGAACAGAGACTCTGTCTCCCGCATCTTGGCTTCGCGATGGCGGCGGCTCTGGAAGGTTTCACCGTGGCTTTTCCGTATCAAAGATTTAGGTCGGGGGCTTCTTATAGGCGAAGAGCGGCGTCAAGGGCTGAAGAGGCGGTGACACAATAAGGTGGCGCGGCCGGGCCTGGGCCGCGCCAGCTCAGTGTCTGGTGGGCATGTGGCCCCTCTCGCGACTCTGGTGTTCGAAGCTTCGTCCAATTCTAAGACTCGGCGTTGATTTCGTCCACCCGAGAATATTCCCTTACTAGGATTTCTGAAACCAAAAACAGCAAAAACAGGAACTGCACTTCGGCATCTCGTCAATAGGTTAGTTCCGAAAACGCATAAATATGGCATAAAGTATGCATAAAACATGTTGATATCATCAATAATGTGGCATGGAACATAAGAAATTATCGATACGTGGAGACGTATCGCATCCCTGCTTAGTTTCTCGTCCCGAGCAGGTAAACGATAACAAAGATAATTTCTGGAGTGACATGCCATCATAACCTTGATCATACTATTGTAAGCATATGTAATGAATGCAGCGATCAAAACAATGGTAATGACATGAGTAAACAAATGAATCATAAAGCAAAGACTTTTCATGAATAGTACTTTCAAGACAAGCATCAATAAGTCTTGCATAAGAGTTAACTCATAAAGCAATAAATCAAAGTAAAGGTATTGAAGCAACACAAAGGAAGATGAAGTTTCAGCGGTTGCTTTCAACTTGTAACATGTATATCTCATGGATAGTTGTCAATGCAAAGTAATATAACAAGTGCAATATGCAAGTATGTAGGAATCAATGCATAGTTCACACAAGTGTTTGCTTCTTGAGGTGGAGAGAGATAGGTAAACCCTACCTTTTAATAAAGGCAAGATACATGTGTATAGTGCTATTCCCGGGATCACTGATAGCACACACATTACAAAACATAGTAATCATTGCAATAGTATCAAATTACTACATCGTTGATCCAAAGGGTAAAGTAAAACCTTACAAATTGCATAGTCACATGGACTAGCTCAGAATAAACACAGCGGAAAGTAAATCAGCAATGAGCCTTCATCATCTTCATGAGCCACAGGCAGTCATGTTGGAATGTAGACTCGAGATCCTACCACGTACTTCTCCTCAAAATCCCGCACGTTTGAATATGCAGCCCCACGAATGGAGGTCAGTACAACGATGTACTGGCAAATGACACTTATATGGTGGCTGTTTTGGGCACAACTATCTACATGATATTTGGCAAGTGGAGTTCAGGCAAATTTGCACAAAGCCAATTTTATCCTACATTTTATTTAAAAACAAAACATTTACAAAACTCTTTATGATGTCATAAACAGTATCATGGTTACATCTCCCATGTACTATCCGACAGTTGCTACTCAAATTTTAACTCATTCAGAAAAGGTGATGAGATTCCTCCGTACATTCCCTGCCTAGAAAGCTCAAATTGTCCATAACCGGGACACGGCTAAGATCTTAGGTTTACTCTCGAGAGGTTGTGCACTTTCACCTTACGACCCACCCTTCCCAAGAGAAGAATGAGACAAGATCTTTCGGAAGAAGGTTTCAACCATAACCAGCTAGACCCGTTCCCGTTTGGCCATCACCACATCATCATGTCTAGCAACAAGTTGGACCTCACAACTTACTTAATCCCGACAGAGCCCATAATACCATAAGGCTGCACTGGAAGCTAACTAAAACAAGGGCGACATAATAATCTCTTTAATCCTGGGTGGCCATCCACAAGTGAAACTCACAGGCTTAAAACCATTAAAGATAATAAACCCCCGCACGATCCCCTAGTGAAAACCAGAGGTGCAGTCTAGGGCAACTACTATTCAAATGCGTACTCTCAGGTACCCACCTGCCACTGGTTTCTCCAGGGTCGGAGCCCTGAGTAGCCGCCCACCACACAACCAATCCACCCAGGTGATTCATTAAAGTTGTTAATTTTAATTCTCATTACTCACAATCCAAATTGATCAAAACAGCAGTGGCACTTTGTTATTGCTAGGCAACTAGGAATCCTAGCAAGGGTTCATGGTGGCTACACACTACTGGGATTGATAAGCATAGCATAACTTTCGAAAACAAAATCCTACCATGCATACTAGTTTGAAAACACTAATGCATAACAAAATAGGTAGGAATTGAGTGTCACTTGCCTTTTGGTAGTTGAAGCGCGTTCACTTCTCTTAATCGAATTACGTGCCTCTCCGTACAAACTATAACATAGAATATAGCACAACATAAACACACCATTCAACAACAACAACAAAATCAAGCAAGACAACAATCGGAAATCGTTCTATGGTACTAAGGTGTGGCATGAGGTCTGGCTTGCAAGATATGGCCTTGGGGTGTTGGAATGGCTAAGTCATATGATTAGAAAGAATTGGATAATCCATGATATAAATGAAGAATATTTATGCTTTACAAAAGCATGAAAAGAATTCGGAACGACTTATGTGAATTGAATCACATAAGTGACAAATAGTGCAACAACAATACTACTGAATAAGTGTGACAACAGTTACTCATAATAGTATGAATTACACATAGGCTTGGGTATGAACAAAAGATATATAGAATTACTCAATTTACTCATTTGTAAGTTGAATAGCTTTTAAACTAAGTTAAAGGAGTAAATGAAAAACAATTTAGATAGACACGATATTGATTCAAGATAGAGTGTCTAGTGGTATTGGTGTGTGGATGTGATCATAAGTTTCACCTTCACAGAAGAATCATGTTGAGAAATGATTGTAGAAATCTATAATGGATATATACTCAAATTCTCATATTTGAATTTAAATATTTGCAAAGTGATTCAAATATTTTGGATAGTGGTGCTATTGGATGGAATGCTGTAAAACAAGGCTTATGCAATTGACATAGTGTGACAACACTTATCAGAGTCGCACAAGGTCACACATAGCATTGAATATGAACTAATGATATATTGAACTATTCAAATAACTCATTTGAAAGTCGAATAGTTCGAACTAAGTGGAAGGATTGAATGGCATGGTGGTGTATAGGCATGAATGATATCGGGATTTGGTTCACGGTGCCTAATGGATAACAAAGATTCATCACATGTGATATGAGGTAGAGTATCTCCACCCTACTAAATCAAGGTAAAAATCTAAACTAGGTCATGTCACACTTTACTCAAATAACTCAATTATTATTTGAATAATATGAACTAGACAACCAGGGGTAAGATATGCATTATCCGTGAACATGATGAAGAATTATAATTGGTCCTGGAAGAAGGATATGATCATCAGGATCATTTTGGCTAAAGAACCTATGTCGAAACCAGTTATAGTACTACACTTTTTGCGAAAAGTTATTAGAAAAAGTTCTCCGGATGGAAGACCTTTTTACATGGAAGTTGTAGAGAATTCCATTACAAACGTATCGCCAAAAGAATTTCTTGGAAAAAAGTTGGTAGGATTTATTTTATAGACAATGTTGCGGATCAAAGGGATACCGTGAGAATAAAGTGGGCGAAACTGCCACGCAATATGTCTAAGATGATCTACGTGATTTGCTGATTCCGACGGTATAGGGTTTGTCGAAATCCGACGTGTAGAACTTAAGATATGGATTTTACAAAACTAGACATAAGTGGTCACAGTTCTAATACGAAAAGTTGTCCAAACAATTTGCTCGGATGGAAAAACTTCCTACATGAAAGTTGTAGAGAATCTAATTACAAACTTAACGGAAGAACCACTATTCTAAACGAAGGTGTAGATCTAAGTAAATAAAATTGCGAAGTTACGTACGACAATCTATGAAAAAAGAGCGGGAATAAAATTATTACCGGGCGAGGGTTGCGTTGGGTCGCGACGATTCCCAAAATAGCGTTGCGGGTGTTGCGTCGCGAGTGTACGCCGCGAACAGCTACGTCGGCGCAAGGGAGAGCAGCATTGCGCGGGTGCTGTGCAGAAAGAAGAGAGACGCTGGGTGTGCGTGTTGGGGCTCCTATGGAGTCTTTATATAGGCTTTAGGTTGAAGCAGTTTTTCTTAACGTGGCGAGGTGGGACAAAACAAGAAAAGCAAAACGGGGCAGGGCGTGCTGCGCTGGCGCGTGCGCAAGGAACTTGGCCGGAGTGGGCCGAAAAGGAAAAAAAAAGGCAGGGGCGAGCTGGTCGGTTGGGCTGGGGCAGAGGGATTGCCGGGTGGAGTGGGCCGGGGCGTGGCCGTGTCCAGGGGAGGCCGGGTGCTGGCTGCCGCGCGAGCGGCGCTCGCTGCTGGGCCGGTCGGCTCGGCTGGCCGGCCCGATTTCCTCCTTTTTTTCTTTTTCTTTTCCTATTACTTGTTTCTTTTATAAAATGAGTTTCGTAACTCCGATTTGAGTGAAACAAATTTCTATAAGTTTGGAAAATTATTTTGCTTAGCATAGAATAAAAAAAAATTACAAATCATTATTTTATATCATTTTATTACAACTATGCCATTATGGCTATATGAGAATAGTTTTGACAAATGCATACCAAACAAGTTTATAAAAATTTGTAAAAATCAAAATAGTGTTTAGGACACTAAGTGACCTGTTTAATATCCATTTTGAAAAATAAAATAATCATTTTATAATCTTGGCCTATATGGCTACTTGGGCATTTCTTTGCAAATAGAGTGTTCTTGGTTTTTTTTCTCAAATAAAAATTCATTAAAGCTTTGAAAATCTTGAAAGCTAAAATAGGTTAGATTTTGAAAAATACTTTCAAACCAAAAGTATTTGAAAACCTCATCTCTGGAAATTAATTTTAATTAATATAAAAAAAATTAATTTCTTGTGAAATTTTAATCAAGTTCAAACAATCAAGCATTAAATTTATTTTTATTTTACATTCCATAATTTAGAAAATTTCGGGATGTGACAGACTACCACCCTTAAAAGAAATCTCGTCCTCGAGATTTGAGAAAGGCTAGAAAGAAAAGGGTCTGGGCTCAGATCTTGTAATAGGTCCATACTCACTATTGCTTCTTTTTCGAACATCTCCGAGGAGATTTCAGAAGTTAACCTCAGGCTTTGAAAATGTTACACTAAACCATATGCGGTTCTACCATCAAAGGTATTCATTCTTATGAGGGTACTCATCCCATTGGGTATTGTCCTATACTTGAGCATACTCGATAATGGGGAACTCCTTAGGATACCTTCTCCAAATACTACATCATGCGGCATCTGGTGTAAATCCATAATCCAAAGGTATGGCTTCTACCACCCTTAAAAGAGACTTTTGTTAGGTAGTCTTAGGTCTTGGGTTTAGGCTAAGCTCATCTTGGATATGACTTGGCACATCTGAGGATATGACTTGACAATAGGTCATATTATGAAAACTTAGGGCTTCTGAGTTAAAATCCAACAGGAGAATGTTTATTCACATATAATGAACAACATATATCTACAAGGTGAGTCGAATAGGTTTCCCTCGTAGTAGGTCTTTCTAATCCAAATGGTTGGTTGTTGAACAATTTTTTATACTGATTGTGTCACTCCTTGGGTCTATCGGAAAACCAATATGGGAGCACTTCAAGGTATCCTTCTTCTTCTTACTTGAAGTCTTCCACTATTTTTCATCTAGTGGTTGGGTCTTGAAACTCACCGTAGTCCTACGGTTGGCAACACTTGCCTACTATAAGGGCATAATATCTATTCATCATATGGTTCAGGCTTATCAACGACGTCTCTCTTGTAGGTATGTCTCTCCAGATTTACCATTCCTCATACAAGAGTAAACAATATGAGTAGTCGTCATGGGGGCCAATCCATGTCGCACCCAATCATTTCCTTGTTTTCAGTTTGGTATATCTCGTATTCTAACTCTTGGTCAACCTCACAAGTTTGACAAAAACTTCCATGGATAATTGAACCAATGTTTCAATCCCCAATATTGAATTGTTTTGAAAACATTTCTATCGGTCCCTAACTAGAGTTTTGTGTATCTCGTACTCTTCGGTTATTCATCTTGATAGGAACCTTAAGGTTGGTTTTACTAATGTTGTCTTCATCGCGAGTTGCCGAGAAAACATTTTCTGTGTTGGGTATAGATGGGAATAGATAGAAAGGTCTAAAGAAGATTCCTACCCAAACATAGAAAATCAAAGCAGTCATATTACAAACAACATCTAACAAGCATCAAGCAAACATGGTTCAAACACAAACAAACTAGTATGGTCATACCTCAATTTGGTAAGATCAATACTTTGTTACTTTATCGTTGGTTCGCTAAAAGAGAACTAATGGTGGTCTGGTCTATTTCTATATTGGATGCATCAAGCTTCTATTCTACTCCTTCGGTGTATCTTCGTGTATTGTGAAGTCTGCATCGACGTCTTTCTTCAAGTGTCTTCATTGCTCTTCCATGAAACACTTCTTGCGGAGTCGAAGATATCACATGAATCATCTCTCTTCACGCTTCAGGGACATGGTCATCATCATCCCTTGTTGATAGTTTTGATAATGTGGTCATCTAAAGTGAGAGGAAAACAATTTTGAAGATGGAATAGATGAGAATACCAGAAGTTCACAAAGCAAACATCTTTTGATTGAAATAGGATTAGATTTTTTTTTTCATCCTACGGTCTTTCTATTTCTAATCCAAACCTAGGGTCTCGATCCTACAGGCAACACTATGCTCTGATACCATTCTAGCACCCTACCTTTTAATAAAGGCAAGATACCTGTGTATAGTGCTATTCTCGGGATCACCGATAGCACACACATTACAAAACATAGTAATCATTGCAATAGTATCAAATTACTACATCGTTGATCCGGAGGGTAAAGTAAAACCTTACAAATTGCATAGTCACATGGACTAGCTCAGAATAAACACAGCGGAAAGTAAATCGGCAATGAGCCTTCATCATCTTCATGAGCCACAGGCAGTCATGTTGGAATGTAGACTCGAGATCTTACCACATACTTCTCCTCAGAAATCCTGCACGTTTGAATATGCATCCCCACGAATGGAGGTCAGTACAACGATGTACTGGCAAATGACACTTATATGGTGGATGTTTTGGGCACAACTATCTACATGATATTTGGCAAGTGGAGTTCAGGCAAATTTGCACAAAGCCAATTTTATCCTACATTTTATTTAAAAACAAAACATTTACAAAACTCTTTATGATGTCATAAACAGTATCATGGTTACATCTCCCATGTACTATCCGACAGTTGCTACTCAAATTTTAACTCATTCAGAAAAGGTGATGAGATTCCTCCGTACATTCCCTGCCTAGAAAGCTCAAATTGTCCGTAACCGGGACACGGCTAAGATCTTAGGTTTACTCTCGAGAGGTTGTGCACTTTCACCTTACGACCCACCCTTCCCAAGAGAAGAATGAGACAAGATCTTTCAGAAGAAGGTTTCAACCATAACCAGCTAGACCCGTTCCCGTTTGGCCGTCACCACATCATCATGTCTAGCAACAAGTTGGACCTCACAACTTACTTAATCCCGGCAGAGCCCATAATACCATAAGGCTGCACTGGAAGCTAACTAAAACAAGGGCGACATAATAATCTCTTTAATCCTGGGTGGCCATCCACAAGTGAAACTCATAGGCTTAAAACCATTAAAGATAATAAACCCCCGCATGATCCCCTAGTGAAAACCAGAGGTGCAGTCTAGGGCAACCACTATTCAAATGCGTACTCTCAGGTACCCACCTGCCACTGGTTTCTCCAGGGTCGGAGCCCTGAGTAGCCGCCCACCACACAACCAATCCACCCAGGTGATTCATTAAAGTTGTTAATTTTAATTCTCATTACTCACAATCCAAATTGATCAAAACAGCAGTGGCACTTTGTTATTGCTAGGCAACTAGGAATCCTAGCAAGGGTTCATGGTGGCTACACACTACTGGGATTGATAAGCATAGCATAACTTTCGAAAACAAAATCCTACCATGCATACTAGTTTGAAAACACTAATGCATAACAAAATAGGTAGGAATTGAGTGTCACTTGCCTTTTGGTAGTTGAAGCGCGTTCACTTCTCTTAATCGAATTACGTGCCTCTCCGTAGAAACTATAACATAGAATATAGCACAACATAAACACACCATTCAACAACAACAACAAAATCAAGCAAGACAACAATCGGAAATCGCTCTATGGTACTAAGGTGTGGCATGAGGTCTGGCTTGCAAGATATGGCCTTGGGGTGTTGGAATGGCTAAGTCATATGATTAGAAAGAATTGGATAATCCATGATATAAATGAAGAATATTTATGCTTTACAAAAGCATGAAAAGAATTCGGAACGACTTATGTGAATTGAATCACATAAGTGACAAATAGTGCAAACAACAATACTACTGAATAAGTGTGACAACAGTTACTCATAATAGTATGAATTACACATAGGCTTGGGTATGAACAAAAGATATATAGAATTACTCAATTTACTCATTTGTAAGTTGAATAGCTTTTAAACTAAGTTAAAGGAGTAAATGAAAAACAATTTAGATAGACACGATATTGATTCAAGATAGAGTGTCTAGTGGTATTGGTGTGTGGATGTGATCATAAGTTTCACCTTCACAGAAGAATCATGTTGAGAAATGATTGTAGAAATCTATAATGGATATATACTCAAATTCTCATATTTGAATTTAAATATTTGCAAAGTGATTCAAATATTTTGGATAGTGGTGCTATTGGATGGAATGCTGTAAAACAAGGCTTATGCAATTGACATAGTGTGACAACACTTATCAGAGTCGCACAAGGTCACACATAGCATTGAATATGAATTAATGATATATTGAACTATTCAAATAACTCATTTGAAAGTCGAATAGTTCGAACTAAGTGGAAGGATTGAATGGCATGGTGGTGTATAGGCATGAATGATATCGGGATTTGGTTCGCGGTGCCTAATGGATAACAAAGATTCATCACATGTGATATGAGGTAGAGTATCTCCACCCTACTAAAGCAAGGTAAAAATCTAAACTAGGTCATGTCACACTTTACTCAAATAACTCAATTATTATTTGAATAATATGAACTAGACAACCAGGGGTAAGATATGCATTATCCGTGAACATGATGAAGAATTATAATTGGTCCTGGAAGAAGGATATGATCATCAGGATCATTTTGGCTAAAGAACCTATGTCGAAACCAGTTATAGTACTACACTTTTTGCGAAAAGTTATTAGAAAAAGTTCTCCGGATGGAAGACCTTTTTACATGGAAGTTGTAGAGAATTCCATTACAAACGTATCGCCAAAAGAATTTCTTGGAAAAAAGTTGGTAGGATTTATTTTATAGACAATGTTGCGGATCAAAGGGATACCGTGAGAATAAAGTGGGCGAAACTGCCACGCAATATGTCTAAGATGATCTACGTGATTTGCTGATTCCGACGGTATAGGGTTTGTCGAAATCCGACGTGTAGAACTTAAGATATGGATTTTACAAAACTAGACATAAGTGGTCACAGTTCTAATGGTGTACGAAAAGTTGTCCAAACAATTTGCTCGGATGGAAAAACTTCCTACATGAAAGTTGTAGAGAATCTAATTACAAACTTAACGGAAGAACCACTATTCTAAACGAAGGTGTAGATCTAAGTAAATAAAATTGCGAAGTTACGTACGACAATCTATGAAAAAAGAGCGGGAATAAAATTATTACCGGGCGAGGGTTGCGTTGGGTCGCGACGATTCCCAAAATAGCGTTGCGGGTGTTGCGTCGCGAGTGTACGCCGCGAACAGCTACGTCGGCGCAAGGGAGAGCAGCATTGCGCGGGTGCTGTGCAGAAAGAAGAGAGACGCTGGGTGTGCGTGTTGGGGCTCCTATGGAGTCTTTATATAGGCTTTAGGTTGAAGCAGTTTTTCTTAACGTGGCGAGGTGGGACAAAACAAGAAAAGCAAAACGGGGCAGGGCGTGCTGCGCTGGCGCGTGCGCAAGGAACTTGGCCGGAGTGGGCCGAAAAGGAAAAAAAAAGGCAGGGGCGAGCTGGTCGGTTGGGCTGGGGCAGAGGGATTGCCGGGTGGAGTGGGCCGGGGCGTGGCCGTGTCCAGGGGAGGCCGGGTGCTGGCTGCCGCGCGAGCGGCGCTCGCTGCTGGGCCGGTCGGCTCGGCTGGCCGGCCCGATTTCCTCCTTTTTTTCTTTTTCTTTTCCTATTACTTGTTTCTTTTATAAAATGAGTTTCGTAACTCCGATTTGAGTGAAACAAATTTCTATAAGTTTGGAAAATTATTTTGCTTAGCATAGAATAAAAAAAAAATTACAAATCATTATTTTATATCATTTTATTACAACTATGCCATTATGGCTATATGAGAATAGTTTTGACAAATGCATACCAAACAAGTTTATAAAAATTTGTAAAAATCAAAATAGTGTTTAGGACACTAAGTGACCTGTTTAATATCCATTTTGAAAAATAAAATAATCATTTTATAATCTTGGCCTATATGGCTACTTGGGCATTTCTTTGCAAATAGAGTGTTCTTGGTTTTTTTTCTCAAATAAAAATTCATTAAAGCTTTGAAAATCTTGAAAGCTAAAATAGGTTAGATTTTGAAAAATACTTTCAAACCAAAAGTATTTGAAAACCTCATCTCTGGAAATTAATTTTAATTAATATAAAAAAAATTAATTTCTTGTGAAATTTTAATCAAGTTCAAACAATCAAGCATTAAATTTATTTTTATTTTACATTCCATAATTTAGAAAATTTCGGGATGTGACAGACTACCACCCTTAAAAGAAATCTCGTCCTCGAGATTTGAGAAAGGCTAGAAAGAAAAGGGTCTGGGCTCAGATCTTGTAATAGGTCCATACTCACTATTGCTTCTTTTTCGAACATCTCCGAGGAGATTTCAGAAGTTAACCTCAGGCTTTGAAAATGTTACACTAAACCATATGCGGTTCTACCATCAAAGGTATTCATTCTTATGAGGGTACTCATCCCATTGGGTATTGTCCTATACTTGAGCATACTCGATAATGGGGAACTCCTTAGGATACCTTCTCCAAATACTACATCATGCGGCATCTGGTGTAAATCCATAATCCAAAGGTATGGCTTCTACCACCCTTAAAAGAGACTTTTGTTAGGTAGTCTTAGGTCTTGGGTTTAGGCTAAGCTCATCTTGGATATGACTTGGCACATCTGAGGATATGACTTGACAATAGGTCATATTATGAAAACTTAGGGCTTCTGAGTTAAAATCCAACAGGAGAATGTTTATTCACATATAATGAACAACATATATCTACAAGGTGAGTCGAATAGGTTTCCCTCGTAGTAGGTCTTTCTAATCCAAATGGTTGGTTGTTGAACAATTTTTTATACTGATTGTGTCACTCCTTGGGTCTATCGGAAAACCAATATGGGAGCACTTCAAGGTATCCTTCTTCTTCTTACTTGAAGTCTTCCACTATTTTTCATCTAGTGGTTGGGTCTTGAAACTCACCGTAGTCCTACGGTTGGCAACACTTGCCTACTATAAGGGCATAATATCTATTCATCATATGGTTCAGGCTTATCAACGACGTCTCTCTTGTAGGTATGTCTCTCCAGATTTACCATTCCTCATACAAGAGTAAACAATATGAGTAGTCGTCATGGGGGCCAATCCATGTCGCACCCAATCATTTCCTTGTTTTCAGTTTGGTATATCTCGTATTCTAACTCTTGGTCAACCTCACAAGTTTGACAAAAACTTCCATGGATAATTGAACCAATGTTTCAATCCCCAATATTGAATTGTTTTGAAAACATTTCTATCGGTCCCTAACTAGAGTTTTGTGTATCTCGTACTCTTCGGTTATTCATCTTGATAGGAACCTTAAGGTTGGTTTTACTAATGTTGTCTTCATCGCGAGTTGCCGAGAAAACATTTTCTGTGTTGGGTATAGATGGGAATAGATAGAAAGGTCTAAAGAAGATTCCTACCCAAACATAGAAAATCAAAGCAGTCATATTACAAACAACATCTAACAAGCATCAAGCAAACATGGTTCAAACACAAACAAACTAGTATGGTCATACCTCAATTTGGTAAGATCAATACTTTGTTACTTTATCGTTGGTTCGCTAAAAGAGAACTAATGGTGGTCTGGTCTATTTCTATATTGGATGCATCAAGCTTCTATTCTACTCCTTCGGTGTATCTTCGTGTATTGTGAAGTCTGCATCGACGTCTTTCTTCAAGTGTCTTCATTGCTCTTCCATGAAACACTTCTTGCGGAGTCGAAGATATCACATGAATCATCTCTCTTCACGCTTCAGGGACATGGTCATCATCATCCCTTGTTGATAGTTTTGATAATGTGGTCATCTAAAGTGAGAGGAAAACAATTTTGAAGATGGAATAGATGAGAATACCAGAAGTTCACAAAGCAAACATCTTTTGATTGAAATAGGATTAGATTTTTTTTTTCATCCTACGGTCTTTCTATTTCTAATCCAAACCTAGGGTCTCGATCCTACAGGCAACACTATGCTCTGATACCATTCTGTAGCACCCTACCTTTTAATAAAGGCAAGATACCTGTGTATAGTGCTATTCGGGATCACTGATAGCACACACATTACAAAACATAGTAATCATTGCAATAGTATCAAATTACTACATCGTTGATCCGGAGGGTAAAGTAAAACCTTACAAATTGCATAGTCACATGGACTAGCTCAGAATAAACACAGCGGAAAGTAAATCGGCAATGAGCCTTCATCATCTTCATGAGCCACAGGCAGTCATGTTGGAATGTAGACTCGAGATCTTACCACATACTTCTCCTCAGAAAATCCTGCACGTTTGAATATGCATCCCCACGAATGGAGGTCAGTACAACGATGTACTGGCAAATGACACTTATATGGTGGATGTTTTGGGCACAACTATCTACATGATATTTGGCAAGTGGAGTTCAGGCAAATTTGCACAAAGCCAATTTTATCCTACATTTTATTTAAAAACAAAACATTTACAAAACTCTTTATGATGTCATAAACAGTATCATGGTTACATCTCCCATGTACTATCCGACAGTTGCTACTCAAATTTTAACTCATTCAGAAAAGGTGATGAGATTCCTCCGTACATTCCCTGCCTAGAAAGCTCAAATTGTCCGTAACCGGGGACACGGCTAAGATCTTAGGTTTACTCTCGAGAGGTTGTGCACTTTCACCTTACGACCCACCCTTCCCAAGAGAAGAATGAGACAAGATCTTTCAGAAGAAGGTTTCAACCATAACCAGCTAGACCCGTTCCCGTTTGGCCGTCACCACATCATCATGTCTAGCAACAAGTTGGACCTCACAACTTACTTAATCCCGGCAGAGCCCATAATACCATAAGGCTGCACTGGAAGCTAACTAAAACAAGGGCGACATAATAATCTCTTTAATCCTGGGTGGCCATCCACAAGTGAAACTCATAGGCTTAAAACCATTAAAGATAATAAACCCCCGCATGATCCCCTAGTGAAAACCAGAGGTGCAGTCTAGGGCAACCACTATTCAAATGCGTACTCTCAGGTACCCACCTGCCACTGGTTTCTCCAGGGTCGGAGCCCTGAGTAGCCGCCCACCACACAACCAATCCACCCAGGTGATTCATTAAAGTTGTTAATTTTAATTCTCATTACTCACAATCCAAATTGATCAAAACAGCAGTGGCACTTTGTTATTGCTAGGCAACTAGGAATCCTAGCAAGGGTTCATGGTGGCTACACACTACTGGGATTGATAAGCATAGCATAACTTTCGAAAACAAAATCCTACCATGCATACTAGTTTGAAAACACTAATGCATAACAAAATAGGTAGGAATTGAGTGTCACTTGCCTTTTGGTAGTTGAAGCGCGTTCACTTCTCTTAATCGAATTACGTGCCTCTCCGTAGAAACTATAACATAGAATATAGCACAACATAAACACACCATTCAACAACAACAACAAAATCAAGCAAGACAACAATCGGAAATCGCTCTATGGTACTAAGGTGTGGCATGAGGTCTGGCTTGCAAGATATGGCCTTGGGGTGTTGGAATGGCTAAGTCATATGATTAGAAAGAATTGGATAATCCATGATATAAATGAAGAATATTTATGCTTTACAAAAGCATGAAAAGAATTCGGAACGACTTATGTGAATTGAATCACATAAGTGACAAATAGTGCAAACAACAATACTACTGAATAAGTGTGACAACAGTTACTCATAATAGTATGAATTACACATAGGCTTGGGTATGAACAAAAGATATATAGAATTACTCAATTTACTCATTTGTAAGTTGAATAGCTTTTAAACTAAGTTAAAGGAGTAAATGAAAAACAATTTAGATAGACACGATATTGATTCAAGATAGAGTGTCTAGTGGTATTGGTGTGTGGATGTGATCATAAGTTTCACCTTCACAGAAGAATCATGTTGAGAAATGATTGTAGAAATCTATAATGGATATATACTCAAATTCTCATATTTGAATTTAAATATTTGCAAAGTGATTCAAATATTTTGGATAGTGGTGCTATTGGATGGAATGCTGTAAAACAAGGCTTATGCAATTGACATAGTGTGACAACACTTATCAGAGTCGCACAAGGTCACACATAGCATTGAATATGAATTAATGATATATTGAACTATTCAAATAACTCATTTGAAAGTCGAATAGTTCGAACTAAGTGGAAGGATTGAATGGCATGGTGGTGTATAGGCATGAATGATATCGGGATTTGGTTCGCGGTGCCTAATGGATAACAAAGATTCATCACATGTGATATGAGGTAGAGTATCTCCACCCTACTAAAGCAAGGTAAAAATCTAAACTAGGTCATGTCACACTTTACTCAAATAACTCAATTATTATTTGAATAATATGAACTAGACAACCAGGGGTAAGATATGCATTATCCGTGAACATGATGAAGAATTATAATTGGTCCTGGAAGAAGGATATGATCATCAGGATCATTTTGGCTAAAGAACCTATGTCGAAACCAGTTATAGTACTACACTTTTTGCGAAAAGTTATTAGAAAAAGTTCTCCGGATGGAAGACCTTTTTACATGGAAGTTGTAGAGAATTCCATTACAAACGTATCGCCAAAAGAATTTCTTGGAAAAAGTTGGTAGGATTTATTTTATAGACAATGTTGCGGATCAAAGGGATACCGTGAGAATAAAGTGGGCGAAACTGCCACGCAATATGTCTAAGATGATCTACGTGATTTGCTGATTCCGACGGTATAGGGTTTGTCGAAATCCGACGTGTAGAACTTAAGATATGGATTTTACAAAACTAGACATAAGTGGTCACAGTTCTAATGGTGTACGAAAAGTTGTCCAAACAATTTGCTCGGATGGAAAAACTTCCTACATGAAAGTTGTAGAGAATCTAATTACAAACTTAACGGAAGAACCACTATTCTAAACGAAGGTGTAGATCTAAGTAAATAAAATTGCGAAGTTACGTACGACAATCTATGAAAAAAGAGCGGGAATAAAATTATTACCGGGCGAGGGTTGCGTTGGGTCGCGACGATTCCCAAAATAGCGTTGCGGGTGTTGCGTCGCGAGTGTACGCCGCGAACAGCTACGTCGGCGCAAGGGAGAGCAGCATTGCGCGGGTGCTGTGCAGAAAGAAGAGAGACGCTGGGTGTGCGTGTTGGGGCTCCTATGGAGTCTTTATATAGGCTTTAGGTTGAAGCAGTTTTTCTTAACGTGGCGAGGTGGGACAAAACAAGAAAAGCAAAACGGGGCAGGGCGTGCTGCGCTGGCGCGTGCGCAAGGAACTTGGCCGGAGTGGGCCGAAAAGGAAAAAAAAAGGCAGGGGCGAGCTGGTCGGTTGGGCTGGGGCAGAGGGATTGCCGGGTGGAGTGGGCCGGGGCGTGGCCGTGTCCAGGGGAGGCCGGGTGCTGGCTGCCGCGCGAGCGGCGCTCGCTGCTGGGCCGGTCGGCTCGGCTGGCCGGCCCGATTTCCTCCTTTTTTTCTTTTTCTTTTCCTATTACTTGTTTCTTTTATAAAATGAGTTTCGTAACTCCGATTTGAGTGAAACAAATTTCTATAAGTTTGGAAAATTATTTTGCTTAGCATAGAATAAAAAAAAATTACAAATCATTATTTTATATCATTTTATTACAACTATGCCATTATGGCTATATGAGAATAGTTTTGACAAATGCATACCAAACAAGTTTATAAAAATTTGTAAAAATCAAAATAGTGTTTAGGACACTAAGTGACCTGTTTAATATCCATTTTGAAAAATAAAATAATCATTTTATAATCTTGGCCTATATGGCTACTTGGGCATTTCTTTGCAAATAGAGTGTTCTTGGTTTTTTTTCTCAAATAAAAATTCATTAAAGCTTTGAAAATCTTGAAAGCTAAAATAGGTTAGATTTTGAAAAATACTTTCAAACCAAAAGTATTTGAAAACCTCATCTCTGGAAATTAATTTTAATTAATATAAAAAAAATTAATTTCTTGTGAAATTTAATCAAGTTCAAATAATCAAGCATTAAATTTATTTTTATTTTACATTCCATAATTTAGAAAATTTCGGGATGTGACAGACTACCACCCTTAAAAGAAATCTCGTCCTCGAGATTTGAGAAAGGCTAGAAAGAAAAGGGTCTGGGCTCAGATCTTGTAATAGGTCCATACTCACTATTGATTCTTTTTCGAACATCTCCGAGGAGATTTCAGAAGTTAACCTCGGCTTTGAAAACGTTACACTAAACCATATGCGGTTCTACCATCAAAGGTATTCATTCTTATGAGGGTACTCATCCCATTGGGTATTGTCCTATACTTGAGCATACTCGATAATGGGGAACTCCTTAGGATACCTTCTCCAAATACTACATCATGCGGCATCTGGTGTAAATCCATAATCCAAAGGTATGGCTTCTACCACCCTTAAAAGAGACTTTTGTTAGGTAGTCTTAGGTCTTGGGTTTAGGCTAAGCTCATCTTGGATATGACTTGGCACATCTGAGGATATGACTTGACAATAGGTCATATTATGAAAACTTAGGGCTTCTGAGTTAAAATCCAACAGGAGAATGTTTATTCACATATAATGAACAACATATATCTACAAGGTGAGTCGAATAGGTTTCCCTCGTAGTAGGTCTTTCTAATCCAAATGGTTGGTTGTTGAACAATTTTTTATACTGATTGTGTCACTCCTTGGGTCTATCGGAAAACCAATATGGGAGCACTTCAAGGTATCCTTCTTCTTCTTACTTGAAGTCTTCCACTATTTTTCATCTAGTGGTTGGGTCTTGAAACTCACCGTAGTCCTACGGTTGGCAACACTTGCCTACTATAAGGGCATAATATCTATTCATCATATGGTTCAGGCTTATCAACGACGTCTCTCTTGTAGGTATGTCTCTCCAGATTTACCATTCCTCATACAAGAGTAAACAATATGAGTAGTCGTCATGGGGGCCAATCCATGTCGCACCCAATCATTTCCTTGTTTTCAGTTTGGTATATCTCGTATTCTAACTCTTGGTCAACCTCACAAGTTTGACAAAAACTTCCATGGATAATTGAACCAATGTTTCAATCCCCAATATTGAATTGTTTTGAAAACATTTCTATCGGTCCCTAACTAGAGTTTTGTGTATCTCGTACTCTTCGGTTATTCATCTTGATAGGAACCTTAAGGTTGGTTTTACTAATGTTGTCTTCATCGCGAGTTGCCGAGAAAACATTTTCTATGTTGGGTATAGATGGGAATAGATAGAAAGGTCTAAAGAAGATTCCTACCCAAACATAGAAAATCAAAGCAGTCATATTACAAACAACATCTAACAAGCATCAAGCAAATATGGTTCAAACACAAACAAACTAGTATGGTCATACCTCAATTTGGTAAGATCAATACTTTGTTACTTTATCGTTGGTTCGCTAAAAGAGAACTAATGGTGGTCTGGTCTATTTCTATATTGGATGCATCAAGCTTCTATTCTACTCCTTCGGTGTATCTTCGTGTATTGTGAAGTCTGCATCGACGTCTTTCTTCAAGTGTCTTCATTGCTCTTCCATGAAACACTTCTTGCGGAGTCGAAGATATCACATGAATCATCTCTCTTCACGCTTCAGGGACATGGCCATCATCATCCCTTGTTGATAGTTTTGATAATGTGGTCATCTAAAGTGAGAGGAAAACAATTTTGAAGATGGAATAGATGAGAATACCAGAAGTTCACAAAGCAAACATCTTTTGATTGAAATAGGATTAGATTTTTTTTTCATCCTACGGTCTTTCTATTTCTAATCCAAACCTAGGGTCTCGATCCTACAGGCAACACTATGCTCTGATACCATTCTGTAGCACCCTACCTTTTAATAAAGGCAAGATACCTGTGTATAGTGCTATTCCCGGGATCACTGATAGCACACACATTACAAAACATAGTAATCATTGCAATAGTATCAAATTACTACATCGTTGATCCAGAGGGTAAAGTAAAACCTTACAAATTGCATAGTCACATGGACTAGCTCAGAATAAACACAGCGGAAAGTAAATCGGCAATGAGCCTTCATCATCTTCATGAGCCACAGGCAGTCATGTTGGAATGTAGACTCGAGATCTTACCACATACTTCTCCTCAGAAAATCCTGCACGTTTGAATATGCATCCCCACGAATGGAGGTCAGTACAACGATGTACTGGCAAATGACACTTATATGGTGGATGTTTTGGGCACAACTATCTACATGATATTTGGCAAGTGGAGTTTAGGCAAATTTGCACAAAGCCAATTTTATCCTACATTTTATTTAAAAACAAAACATTTACAAAACTCTTTATGATGTCATAAACAGTATCATGGTTACATCTCCCATGTACTATCCGACAGTTGCTACTCAAATTTTAACTCATTCAGAAAAGGTGATGAGATTCTTCCGTACATTCCCTGCCTAGAAAGCTCAAATTGTCCGTAACCGGGGACACGGCTAAGATCTTAGGTTTACTCTCGAGAGGTTGTGCACTTTCACCTTACGACCCACCCTTCCCAAGAGAAGAATGAGACAAGATCTTTCAAGAAGGTTTCAACCATAACCAGCTAGACCCGTTCCCGTTTGGCCGTCACCACATCATCATGTCTAGCAACAAGTTGGACCTCACAACTTACTTAATCCCGGCAGAGCCCATAATACCATAAGGCTGCACTGGAAGCTAACTAAAACAAGGGCGACATAATAATCTCTTTAATCCTGGGTGGCCATCCACAAGTGAAACTCATAGGCTTAAAACCATTAAAGATAATAAACCCCCGCACGATCCCCTAGTGAAAACCAGAGGTGCAGTCTAGGGCAACCACTATTCAAATGCGTACTCTCAGGTACCCACCTGCCACTGGTTTCTCCAGGGTCGGAGCCCTGAGTAGCCGCCCACCACACAACCAATCCACCCAGGTGATTCATTAAAGTTGTTAATTTTAATTCTCATTACTCACAATCCAAATTGATCAAAACAGCAGTGGCACTTTGTTATTGCTAGGCAACTAGGAATCCTAGCAAGGGTTCATGGTGGCTACACACTACTGGGATTGATAAGCATAGCATAACTTTCGAAAACAAAATCCTACCATGCATACTAGTTTGAAAACACTAATGCATAACAAAATAGGTAGGAATTGAGTGTCACTTGCCTTTTGGTAGTTGAAGCGCGTTCACTTCTCTTAATCGAATTACGTGCCTCTCCGTAGAAACTATAACATAGAATATAGCACAACATAAACACACCATTCAACAACAACAACAAAATCAAGCAAGACAACAATCGGAAATCGCTCTATGGTACTAAGGTGTGGCATGCGGTCTGGCTTGCAAGATATGGCCTTGGGGTGTTGGAATGGCTAAGTCATATGATTAGAAAGAATTGGATAATCCATGATATAAATGAAGAATATTTATGCTTTACAAAAGCATGAAAAGAATTCGGAACGACTTATGTGAATTGAATCACATAAGTGACAAATAGTGCAAACAACAATACTACTGAATAAGTGTGACAACAGTTACTCATAATAGTATGAATTACACATAGGCTTGGGTATGAACAAAAGATATATAGAATTACTCAATTTACTCATTTGTAAGTTGAATAGCTTTTAAACTAAGTTAAAGGAGTAAATGAAAAACAATTTAGATAGACACGATATTGATTCAAGATAGAGTGTCTAGTGGTATTGGTGTGTGGATGTGATCATAAGTTTCACCTTCACAGAAGAATCATGTTGAGAAATGATTGTAGAAATCTATAATGGATATATACTCAAATTCTCATATTTGAATTTAAATATTTGCAAAGTGATTCAAATATTTTGGATAGTGGTGCTATTGGATGGAATGCTGTAAAACAAGGCTTATGCAATTGACATAGTGTGACAACACTTATCAGAGTCGCACAAGGTCACACATAGCATTGAATATGAACTAATGATATATTGAACTATTCAAATAACTCATTTGAAAGTCGAATAGTTCGAACTAAGTGGAAGGATTGAATGGCATGATGGTGTATAGGCATGAATGATATCGGGATTTGGTTCGCGGTGCCTAATGGATAACAAAGATTCATCACATGTGATATGAGGTAGAGTATCTCCACCCTACTAAAGCAATGTAAAAATCTAAACTAGATCATGTCACACTTTACTCAAATAACTCAATTATTATTTAAATAATATGAACTAGACAACCAGGGGTAAGATATGCATTATCCGTGAACATGATGAAGAATTATAATTGGTCCTGGAAGAAGGATATGATCATCAGGATCATTTTGGCTAAAGAACCTATGTCGAAACCAGTTATAGTACTACACTTTTTGCGAAAAGTTATTAGAAAAAGTTCTCCGGATGGAAGACCTTTCTACATGGAAGTTGTAGAGAATTCCATTACAAACGTATCGCCAAAAGAATTTCTTGGAAAAAAGTTGGTAGGATTTATTTTATAGACAATGTTGCGGATCAAAGGGATACCATGAGAATAAAGTGGGCGAAACTGCCACGCAATATGTCTAAGATGATCTACGTGATTTGCTGATTCCGACGGTATAGGGTTTGTCGAAATCCGACGTGTAGAACTTAAGATATGGATTTTACAAAACTAGACATAAGTGGTCACAGTTCTAATGGTGTACGAAAAGTTGTCCAAACAATTTGCTCGGATGGAAAAACTTCCTACATGAAAGTTGTAGAGAATCTAATTACAAACTTAACGGAAGAACCACTATTCTAAACGGAGGTGTAGATCTAAGTAAATAAAATTGCGAAGTTACGTACGACAATCTATGAAAAAAGAGCGGGAATACCGGGCGAGGGTTGCGTTGGGTCGCGGCGATTCCCAAAATAGCGTTGCGGGTGCTGCGTCGCGAGTGTACGCCGCGAACAGCTACGTCGGCGCAAGGGAAAGCAGCATTGCGCGGGTGCTGTGCAGAAAGAAGAGAGACGCCGGGTGTGCGTGTTGGGGCTCCTATGGAGTTTTTATATAGGCTTTAGGTTGAAGCAGTTTTTCTTAACGTGGCGAGGTGGGACAAAACAAGAAAAGCAAAACGGGGCAGGGCCTTTTCAAATAAAAATTCATTAAAGCTTTGAAAATCTTGAAAGCTAAAATAGGTTAGATTTTGAAAAATACTTTCAAACCAAAAGTATTTGAAAACCTCATCTCTGGAAATTACTTTTAATTAATATCAAAAAAAATTAATTTCTTGTGAAATTTTAATCAAGTTCAAACAATCAAGCATTAAATTTATTTTTATTTTACATTCCATAATTTAGAAAATTTCGGGATGTGACAGATAGGTGAACTGACTCAACAATAAAAGTAAATAAAGGTCCTTCAAAGAGGAAAGCATCGATTGCTATATTTGTGCTAGAGTTTTGGTTTTGAAAACAAGAAACAATTTTGTCAACGGTAGTAATAAAGCATATGTGTCATGTCAATTATATCTTACAAGTTGCAAGCCTCATGCATAGTATACTAATAGTGCCCGCACCTTGTCCTAATTAGCTCGGATTACCTGGATGATCATCGCAATGTACATGTTTTAACCAAGTGTCACAAAGGGGTACCTCTATGCCGCCTGTACAAAGGTCTAAAGAGAAAACTCGCATTGGATTTCTCGCTGATTATTCTCAACTTAGACATCCATACCGGGACAACATAGACAACAGATAATGGACTCCTCTTTATGCATAAGCATGTAGCAACAATTAATTTTCTCATATGAGATTGAGGATATTTGTCCAAAACTGAAACTTCCACCATGGATCATGGCTTTAGTTAGCGGCCCAATGTTCTTCTCTAACATTATGCATGCTCTAACCATTTTAGTGGTAAATCTCCCTTACTTCAGACAAGACGAACATGCATAGCAACTCACATGATATTCAACAAAGAGTAGTTGATGGCGTCCCCAGAACATGGTTATCGCACAACAAGCAACTTAATAAGAGATAAAGTGCATAAGTACATATTCAATACCACAATAGTTTTTAGGCTATTTGTCCCATGAGCTATATATTGCAAAGGTAGAGGATAGAAATTTTAAAGGTAGCACTCAAGCAATTTAATTTGGAATGGCGGAAAAATACCATGTAGTAGGTATGTATGGTGGACACAAATGGCATATTGGTTGGCTCAAGGATTTGGATGCATGAGAAGTATTCCCTCTCGATACAAGGTTTAGGCTAGCAAGGTTATTTGAAACAAACACAAGGATGAAAACAGCAAAACTCACATAAAAGACATATTGCAAGCATTATAAGACTATACATTGCCTTCCTTGTTGTTCAAACACCTCACTAGAAAATATCTAGACTCTAGAGAAACCACTCATGCAAACCAAATTTTAACAAGCTCTATGAATTTCTTCACTAATAGGTGCAAAGTATATGATGCAAGAGCTTAAACATGAGCACAACAATTGCCAAGTATCAAATTATTCAAGACATTCTACCAATTACTACATGTATCATTTTCCGTTTCCAACCATACAACAATTTAACGAAGCAGTTTCAACCTTCGCCATACATTAAAAGCTAAGAACACATGTGTTCATAGGAACCAGCGGAGCGTGTCTCTTGTAGGATAACGTTGCATAGAAAACAAAAATTTTCCTACCGCGAACACGCAATCTAAGCCAAGAAGCAATCTAGAAGACGGTAGCAACGAGGGGTTTATCGAGTCTCACCCTTGAAGAGATTCCAAAGCCTACAAGAGTAGGCTCTTGTTGCTGCGGTAGACGTTCACTTGCCGCTTGTAAAAGCGCGTAGATCTTGATCACGATCGCTTCCGGCGCCACGAACGGGCAGCACCTCCGTACTCGGTCACATGTTCGGTTGTTGATGAAGACGACGTCCACCTCCTGCCCGGCAGCGGAAGTAGTAGCTCCTCTTGAATCCGACAAGACAACGGCGTGGTGTCGGTGGTGGTGGAGAAATCCGGAGCTTCACTTAAGCGTGCGGGATGTGGTGGAGGAGAGAGACCGCTAGGGTTTGGGGAGAGAGGGGGGCGCCGGCCCTCTAGGGTGCGGCCAAGGCTGAGGCTTGAAGTGGTCAGCCCCCTCTCTATGCCCCTCATTATATAGGTGGAAGCCCCAAGAGTTCTAGTCCAAGTCTTCGAATAAGACCCCAACACTAAAACCTCCCATATGTGGAAACCTACTCAAGGGAGTCCTACCCAAGGGACTCCCACCTTCCTTGAGGTGGGTTGGCCGGCCACCCTAGGGAGTCCACCTTGGACTCCTCCCCTTTAGGGTTGGTTGGTCATGCAAGTGGAGTCTCTTCGGGACTCCACTTTCCAAAGTACCATTCTTCCGGACTTTTCTAGAACCTTCTAGAACCTGCCATAAATGCACCGGATCATTTCCAAACTTGGAATATGACTTCCTATATATGAATCTTATTCTCCGGACCATTCCGGAACTCCTCGTGATGTCCGGATCTCATCCGGGACTCCGAACAAATATTCAACTCCATTCCATATTCAAGTTCTACCATTTCAACATCCAACTTTAAGTGTGTCACCCTACGGTTCGTGAACTATGCGGACATGGTTGAGTACTCACTCCGACCAATAACCAATAGCGGGATCTGGAGATCCATAATGGCTCCCACATATTCAACGATGACTTTAGTGATCGAATGAACCATTCACATACAATACCAATTCCCTTTGTCACGCGATATTTTACTTGTCCGAGGTTTGATCTTCGGTATCACTCTATAACCTTGTTCAACCTCGTCTCCGACAAGTACTCTTTACTCGTACGTGGTATGTGGTCTCTTATGAACTTATTCATATGCTTGCAAGACATTAGACGACATTCCACCGGAGGGCCCAGTATATCTATCCGTCATCGGATGGACAAATCCCACGTTGATCCATATGCCTCAACTCATACTTTCCGATACTTAATCCCACCTTTATAACCACCCATTTACGCAGTGGCTTTGATGTAATCAAAGTACCTTTCCGGTATAAGTGATTTACATGATCTCATGGTCATAAGGACTAGGTAACTATGTATCGAAAGCTTATAGCAAATAACTTAATGATCTTATGCTACGCTTAATTGGGTGTGTCCATTACATCATTCATATAATGATATAACCTTGTTATTAATAACATCCAATGTTCATGATTATGAAACTAATCATCCATTAATCAACAAGCTAGTTTAAGAGGCATACTAGGGACTTCTTATTGTCTACATATCACACATGTACTAATGTTTCGGTTAATACAATTATAGCATGATATATAAACATTTATCATAAACATAAAGATATAAATAATAACCACTTTATTATTGCCTCTGGGGCATATCTCCTTCAGTCTCCCACTTGCACTAGAGTCAATAATCTAGTTTACATTTGTAAAGATATAACACCTTGGCCTGGTGCTTTATCATGTTTTGCTCACTGGAGAGGTTTTAGTCAACGGATCTGACACACTCAGAAACGTATGTATTTTGTAATTCATTTGCGTCTCAACGCATCACTCATTTCAAATGAGTCGGAATTAAATATGTTTGGTCTTCTGGTGGAACCTTAATTCCGCGGTCTGAAATATGTCACTAATATTGTCACACACAATATAGCTTCAAAGTTCGACACTATCGGAACTACACCAAGTTCTCAAAGAACTTCTTGACTTAACATCCTTTGTCATTGTCAAAACAATGACATACTCTCTTTCTTTTGTAGAATCCGTCATAATATTTAGAACTCTTCTAAATCTAGCATAGACAACTTCTAGCTCATTGTGCTACCTTTTAAACAACACTTAGTCTAATTTGAGATTTGAAATTTTATTTTCATATGTGACAAAATTAGTATCGGTGCAACACCTTACAGTGATTTGTTTTGTCATTTCTCCATATAAAACTATATATATATACTTGGTTCTTCTTAAGTACTCAAGAATATTCTTACTGTTTTTCAGTGATTATCACATGAATCATGCTCATAACACTCTTAGAGCATAGGATATCTGATTGTGTACATATTATTCGTGATCTATAATCACTCATGTGGTTTTACTCATTGAGTGTCAGATACACTCAAGTCTTGTTAAAACTTCACATGACAAGAACATCTTCTTAATATTTCTATATTGAACTATTTCAATATCCATTCTATGTACTTTGACTTAAACTTATTTTGTGTTTCAATCTATCTTCATAGATCTTGACACTAAATTTGTTTCAGTCCATATCTTTTCATTGAAGTTAATTTCTCAATGAAACCTTTTTAATCAAGTATATAATTACATTATTTATAACCAACTATATGTCACCTACATAAAGTATTATAAATATGTCTTAGCGCTCCCACTTAATTTCTTGCAAATACAAGCCTCTTCATCATCTCTGATGAAATCAAAAACTCTTTGACTATTTCATCTGGTGAAGATTCAAACTCCGCGATACTCACTTCATCAAATTGAAGTTTGTATACCTATCTAATATTCCACGGACCAGCAAAACTCTTGGTTGTATCTTGTATACACCTTTAATACATACTTCTGATAAGTAATGTATTTTGCCATCCTACTAGAATAATCCATATAGACTATAAGCATTTCTACAGATCTAATCTTATCGTAGTCAACTCTTTGAACTTTGTCGTAAACAATTTTTCGACAAGTCGAGCTTCTTCAAGGATATTTCATCCAAGTCTATAGATCCATTTACTTTCAAAAAGTATTCATCTATTATGGATTTCATGGCGCATGGCCATTTTAACGGAGTCAGGGCCCATCATAACTTCTTTGTTTGTAGTTGGTTTATCATTGTTCAAAATCAATCCTTTGTCCACAAATCATTTATTTGATCACAAAGTAAACCATACCTACAAGGTTCAATATGTACTTCGATCTCCATGGCTAAAACACTTTGTAGTCATGGGAGCCATGATCGTTGTGCTCGAAACCAATTCCGATGCTGCGCTACTGATCATTATGCTCAGGTTCATAAACCTTATCAAATTATATTGTCCTCCCACTCAAATACTTCACTAGAAACATTTTCTCGAAATAAGAAACATTGACAAACACTTTTGTCTTTGTCTCGTGGGAAGAATTCCCAATCAAATCTCTGGGATAACCAACAAAGACATTCATCCGATTTTGGTTGTAACTTATTTACTTATGCTATGCATACCAAAATTTAAGAAAAGACTATCAGGTTTCTTACCTATGCCATAACTCGTATGGTGTCATTTCAACGGATCATGATGATGCTCTATTTAGTGTAAAGGCGGTAGTTACTAAAGCATAATCCACAAAAATATAATGGCGTTATAATATTTTATCTCATCATTAATCCAACAAGGTTTGGATACATATCTTGGATACTATATCATCATTATGATACTCCAAGAAATGTGAGTTGTAGAACAATTTCATAACTCTCTTAGATGTTCGCTAAAACTCGTAATTCAAATATTTCCACTATGATCCAATCATAGATATTTGACTTTTCTATTACGATGATTTCCACTTCATGTTGAAATTTATTTGAATCCATTCAAATGTTTCAAACTTCTTCCTTATTGAATATATCCACATATATATACTCAATTCATTGTTGAAAGTTTTCATGAAGTAGAAGAATCTCCCGCACACAACTGCTGAACCACATACATCATCATGTATTTTTCCACTAAGTTAGTTGCCCGTTCAACTTTTGGCCTATGAACGGTATTTTAATCATTCTCTTTAGAAAAGATTTGCAAGCACCAAATGATTCAAAAATCAAATGACTCCAAAAATCTATTTGCATAGAGTTCCTTCATGCGTTCCTTTCTAACATGACCTAAATGGCGATCCACAAATAAGTGGAATTCAAATCATTTGCCTTATGGCATTTTTAGCGTCAGTGTTATGTATGTGTGTTTCACCATTAAGATTTATAATAACTTATCCATTGTACATGGAGCAATGTCATAATTTAAACAACTCATTGTTTTCATTTTGACCAGAGCAAAATAACAATTATTAAGTTCTTTATTATAAATTCTAAGGGCTAGATAGAATGCTAATAACACTTTATTTTGTTCTAGTCGTGCATTCCTAACATATTTCTTGTCAGTCACTTAGGCCATTGTATTCTTGTATTGCGTTGTTTTGTATGACACTTCATACCAACCAATATAGTACTAATACCCAAGAATTTCATTGTGTGACCTAACTAGGAATACAACCATAACATGTATATCATTTATATACACCTGAGCTAGACTTTCTAGTCTTTTCTTTCTTTCTAAAATATCTTTTGCAGTTTCTCTTTTAGCTTTCCTCATTATTCAAAGAAACACTTTAACATTATTAACTTCTAGATTTGTTGGTCAAATACTAATAACCTTGAGGTTCTTACTTTAAGTTTGATCATCATATGACAAGTGTTTCAGATTTCACTATTAGTAACTTTGTAATATGATGAACAATTTCACTCATAATTTTATCCATTGAATCATGATGACTTTCTGAGACCATGTCTGTACATGCTAGGCTCATAAAGTTTAACCTTGGTATTCGCATGTGCAAATCTGGCTTGCACCCGTTGTATGCACACGTAGAATCTATCACACCCGATCATCACGTGATGCTTGAAACGACGAGTCTTAGCAACGGTGCATACTAAGGATGATAACTTCATGGATATGCGAATATTATTAGTGCCCCAATAGTTGGAGGATTGTGACGCCTGGCGTCTTCAACCTTCATACATTCCCATAAAACTTATGAGTTTATGTAGTCTCACCAAATTTATATTCTATCATCTTGCAATAAGGTCTTAGATATCACATATATCTCATACCTTGATTATTTCTGAAAACTAAATTTTCAGCTCCTTACTTTTCAAACAGATTTGAACTTCAAGTTTCATGGAGACAAGATAACTTTAGGTACTAATTGAAACCATAGCTCTTTGAATCAACATTGTGAGGTTTACTAAAAGTTTGCAATAGGACTTAATCAATTCTTGATTCTTAACAATACGGTACCAATCCGTAAAGTTTCTTGTCAGATTTTAACAGTATTTCTATCTCAATTACAAGACTAGCGCATAGTAGTAAACGGATGCCAAAACTACAAAATTAATTCAAAATACTACTCAGACTAAGTTTATGATAATTAGTTCATGTTTTAATCTAATTACTAATGAACTCCCACTTAATACAACATCCTCATAGTTGTTAAGTGGTACACGATCCAAATCCACTACACCAAAACCGATCATCACGTGAGATGATGTAGCTTCAATGGTGAACATCAACATGTTGATCATATCATCCATATGACTCGTGTTCAACCTTTCGGTTTCCGTTGTCCCGAGGCCATGTCTGTACATGCTAGGCTCCAAGCAAAAGTATTCAGCGTGTGCAACATGGCTTACACCCGTTGTATATGAACGTTGAGTCTATCACATCCGATCATCACGAGATGCTTCAAACGACGAACCTTGGCAACGGTGCATACGAGGGGAGAACACTTTATTATCTTGATATTAATGTGAGGGATCATCTTATAATGCTACCGTCGCGATCTAAGCAAAATAAGATGCATAAAGGATTAACATCACATGCAATTCATATGTGATATGATATGGCCCCTTTTGTCTTTGCGCTTTCGATCTTCATCTCCAAAGCACGGACATGATCTCCATCATCAACGGGCATGATCTCCATCATCGTCGGCGTAGCGTCAAGGTTCATGGCGCCGTCTTCATGGTTGTTCACCTCATGTAGCAACTATTACAACTACTTTGAAATACTACTCAACATGAAAATTAAAGACAACCATAAGGCTCCTGCCGGTTGCCACAATACAATAATGATCATCTCATACATATTCATCATCACATTATGGCCATATCACATCACCAAACCCTGCAAAAACAAGTTAGACGTCTCTAATTTGGTTTGCATATTTTACGTGGTTTAGGGTTTTCGAGAGAGATCTAATCTACCTACGAACATGAACCACAACGTTGATACTAATGTTTTCAATAGAAGAGTAAATTGAATCTTCACTATAGTAGGAGAGACAGACACCAAAGCTCTTATGCAATACAAGTTGCATGTCGAACGAGGAACAAGTCTCATGAACGCGGTCATGTAAAGTTAGTCCGGGCCGCTTCATCCCACTATGCCACAAAGATGCAAAGTACTCAAACTAAAGATAACAAGAGCATCAACGCCCACAAAACCATTGTGTTCTACTCGTGCAACCATCTATGCATAGACACGGCTGATACCACCGTAGGATAACGTTGCATAGAAAACAAAATTTTCCTACCGCGAACACGCAATCTAAGCCAAGAAGCAATCTAGAAGACGGTAGCAACGAGGGGTTTATCGAGTCTCACCCTTGAAGAGATTCCAAAGCCTACAAGAGTAGGCTCTTGTTGCTGCGGTAGACGTTCACTTGCCGCTTGCAAAAGCGCGTAGAAGATCTTGATCACGATCGCTTCCGGCGCCACGAACGGGCAGCACCTCCGTACTCGGTCACACGTTCGGTTGTTGATGAAGACGACGTCCACCTCCCCGTTCCAGCGGGCAGCGGAAGTAGTAGCTCCTCTTGAATCCGACAGCACAACGGCGTGGTGTCGGTGGAGAAATCCGGCAGAGCTTCACTTAAGCGTGCGGGATGTGGTGGAGGAGAGAGACCGCTAGGGTTTGGGGAGAGAGGGGTTGGGCGCCGGCCCTCTAAGGGGTGCGGCCAAGGCTGAGGCTTGAAGTGGTCAGCCCCTCTCTATGCCCCTCATTATATAGGTGGAAGCCCCAAGAGTTCTAGTCCAAGTCTTCGAATAAGACCCCAACACTAAAACCTCCCATATGTGGGAAACCTACTCAAGGAGGAGTCCTACCCAAGGTGGGACTCCCACCTTTCCTTGAGGTGGGTTGGCCGGCCACCCTAGGGGAGTCCACCTTGGACTCCTCCCCTTTAGGGTTGGTTGGTCATGCAAGTGGAGTCTCTTCGGGACTCCACTTTCCAAAGTACCATTCTTCCGGACTTTTCTAGAACCTTCTAGAACCTGCCATAAATGCACCGGATCATTTCCAAACTTGGAATATGACTTCCTATATATGAATCTTATTCTCCGGACCATTCGGAACTCCTCGTGATGTCCGGGATCTCATCCGGGACTCGAAACAAATATTCGAACTCCATTCCATATTCAAGTTCTACCATTTCAACATCCAACTTTAAGTGTGTCACCCTACGGTTCGTGAACTATGCGACATGGTTGAGTACTCACTCCGACCAATAACCAATAGCGGGATCTGGAGATCCATAATGGCTCCCACATATTCAACGATGACTTTAGTGATCGAATGAACCATTCACATACAATACCAATTCCCTTTGTCACGCGATATTTTACTTGTCCGAGGTTTGATCTTCGGTATCACTCTATAACTTGTTCAACCTCGTCTCTGACAAGTACTCTTACCGTGGTATGTGGTCTCTTATGAACTTATTCATATGCTTGCAAGACATTAGACGACATTCCACCGAGAGGGCCCAGAGTATATCTATCCGTCATCGGGATGGACAAATCCCACTGTTGATCCATATGCCTCAACTCATACTTTCCGGATACTTAATCCCACCTTTATAACCACCCATTTACGCAGTGGCGTTTGATGTAATCAAAGTACCTTTCCGGTATAAGTGATTTACATGATCTCATGGTCATAAGGACTAGGTAACTATGTATCGAAAGCTTATAGCAAATAACTTAATGACGAGATCTTATGCTACGCTTAATTGGGTGTGTCCATTACATCATTCATATAATGATATAACCTTGTTATTAATAACATCCAATGTTCATGATTATGAAACTAATCATCCATTAATCAACAAGCTAGTTTAAGAGGCATACTAGGGACTTCTTATTGTCTACATATCACACATGTACTAATGTTTCGGTTAATACAATTATAGCATGATATATAAACATTTATCATAAACATAAAGATATAAATAATAACCACTTTATTATTGCCTCTAGGGCATATCTCCTTCATCTCTCCCACAAGCATTTATTCAAATAAAAACAAAACAAACAGACGCTCCAAGTAAAGTACATACGATGTGACCGAATAAAAATATAGTTTCAAGAGAAGGAACCCGATAATTTGTCGATGAAGAAGGGGATTGGGCATCCCCAAGCTTAGACGCTTGAGTCTTCTTGAAATATGCAGGGGTGAACCACCGGGGCATCCCCAAACTTAGAGCTTTTACTCTTCTTGATCATATTGTATCATCCTCCTCTCTTGACCCTTGAAAACTTCCTTCACACCAAACTCGAAACAAACTCATTAGAGGGTTAGTGCATATTCAAAAACTCACATGTTCAGAGGTGACACAATCATTCTTAACACTTCTGGACATTGCTCAAAGCTACTGGAAGTCAATGGAACAAAGAAATTCATCCCACATAGAAAAAGAAGCAATGCGAAATAAAAGGCAGAATCTGTCAAAATAGAACAGTCTGTAAAGACGAATTTTATTGAGGCACCAGACTTGCTCAAATGAAAATGCTCAAATATAATGAAAGTTGCGTACATATCTGAGGATCACTCACGTAAATTGGCATAATTTTCTGGGTTACCTACAGAGAATTAGGCCCAGATTCGTGACAGCAAGAAACCTGTTTCTGCGCAGTAATCCAAATCTAGTATGAACCTTACTATCAAAGACTTTACTTGGCACAACAATGCAATAAAATAAGATAAGGAGAGGTTGCTACAGTAGTAACAACTTCCAAGACACAAATATAAAACAAAGTTACTGTAGCAAAATACACATGGGTTATGTCCCAAGAAGTTCTTTCTTTATAGCCATTAAGATGGGCTCAGCAGTTTTAATGATGCACTCGCAAGAAATAGTATTTGAAGCAAAAGAGAGCATCAAGAGGCAAATTCAAAACAAATTTAAGCCTAACATGCTTCCTATGAAAAGGAATCTTGTAAATAAACAAGTTCATGAAGAGCAAAGTGACAAGCATAGGAAGATAAAACAAGTGTAGCTTCAAAAATTTCAGCATATAGAGAGGTGTTTTAGTAACATGAAAATTTCTACAACCATATTTTCCTCTCTCATAATAATATCCAGTAGCATCATGAGCAAACTCAACAATATAACTATCAAGTAAAACATTCTTATCATGAGTCTCATGCATAAAATTATTACTCTCCACATAAGCATAATCAATTTTGTTAGTTGTAGTGGGAGCAAATTCAACAAAGAAGCTATCATCATTATTATCATCATCAAATATAGGAGGCATATTGTAATCAAAATCAAATTTATCCTCCATAACAGGCGGCACCAAAAGACTACTATCATTATAATCATCATAAATAGGAGGCAAAGTATCATCAAAGTAAATTTCCTCCACAATGCTTGGGGGACTAAAAATATCATGCTCATCAAAACCAGCTTCCCCAAGCTTAGAATTTTCCATATCATTTGCAACAATGGTGTTCAAAGCATTCATAGTAATATGTTCCATGGGTTTTTTAATTTCCGCATCAAACCATCCATGTCTTAAATCAGGAAATAGAATAAGAAGCTCATTGTTGTCCATTATGCCTAACTAGTGTAAACAAGAAACAAAAAGATGCAATTGCAGGATCTAAAGGAAATAGCTTCGAGCAATCACAACGGTACCAGAAAAGTGTTTGGTTACCTGGGACCAGCGTGTGAGTGCCTTTTACCTTTCCTCCCCGGCAACGGCGCCAGAAAAGTGCTTGATGTCTACGCCTCCTTTTCCTGTAGATGTGTTGCCTCAAGAGCAGAGGTTTGTAGAACAGACAAGTTTCCCTTAAGTGGATCACCCAAAGGTTTATCGAACTCGGGGAGGAAGAGGTCAAAGATATCCCTCTCAAGCAACCTGCAACCACAATACAAGAAGTCTCTTGTGTCCCCAACACACCTAATAGGTGCACTAGTTCGCGAAGAGATAGTGAAATACAGGTGGTATGAATAAATATGAGCAGTAGCAACGGCAGAAAAGTGCTTTGCTATCCAGGACTGGCGTGTGGTTGATGGTGGTAATATTGCAGGAAGTAAACAAGAAAACAGTAAACAAGCAGCGATAGCAGTATTTAGAAACAAGGCCTAGGGATCATACTTTCACTAGTGGACTCTCTCAACGTTGATCACATAACAGAATAAATAGATAGATGCTAGACTCTACACCCTCTTGTTGGATGATGAACACCACTAACTGTGTAGGATTACACGAACCCTCAATGCCGGAGTTAACAAGCTCCACAATATTCGTTCATGTTTAAATAACCTTAGAGTGCATGACAGATCAACATAACCAAACCAAGTACTAACATAGCATGCACACTGTCACCTTCACGCTACGAAAGGAGGCATAGATCACATCAATACCATCATAGCAATAGTTAACTTCATAATCTACAAGAGATCACAATCATAGCCTACGCCAAGTACTACACGATGCACACACTGTCACCATTACACCGTGCAGGAGGAATAAACTACTTTAATAACATCACTAGAGTAGCACACAGATAAATTGTGATACAAAACACATTGCAATCATAAAGAGATATAAATAAGCACTTCACTATGCCATTCATAAAAGTGAATAAGTATTCTATGAAATATAGCCTAAGAGACCCACAAGGTGCACACACTGTCACCTTTACACACGTGGGACAAGGAGTCTCCGGAGATCACATAAGTAAAATCCACTTGACTAGCATAATGACATCTAGATTACAAGCATCATCATATGAATCTCAATCATGTAAGGCAGCTCATGAGATTATTGTATTGAAGTACATAGGGAGAGAGATTAACCACATAGCTACCGGTACAGCCCTTAGCCTTGATGGAGAACTACTCCCTCCTCATGGGAGACAGCAGCGTTGATGAAGATGGCAGTGGTGTCGATGGAGGAGCCTTCCGGGGCACTTCCCCGTCGGCGGAGTGCCGGAACAGACTCTGTCCCCAGATCTTGGCTTCGCGATGGCGGCGGCTCTGGAAGGTTTCTCGTACCGTGGCTTTTCCGTATCGAAGATTTAGGTCGAGGGGCTTCTTATAGGCGAAGAGGCGGCGTTAGAAGGCTGAAGAGGCGGTGACACAATAAGGCGGCGCGGCCAGGGCCTGGGCCGTGCCAGCCTAGTGTCTGGTGGGCCTGTGGCCCCTCTCTGACGACTCGGGTGTTCGGCTTCGTCCGTTCTAAGACTCGGGCGTTGATTTCGTCAATTCCGAGAATATTTCCTTACTAGGATTTCAAACCAAAAACAGCAGAAAACAGGAACTGGCACTTCGGCATCTCGTCAATAGGTTAGTTCCAGAAAACGCATAAATATGACATAAAGTATGCATAAAACATGTAGATGTCATCAATAATGTGGCATGGAACATAAGAAATTATCGATACGTCGGAGACGTATCATGGGGCTACTATGGTGCCAACTCCAAAATGGGAAAACACATAGCAACCAAGGTTTCACATCACAAGGTTCACAAGTGTGCCAAATCTTGGCCCATCACATGGTGGTTTGGTCATTTTTCTGCAATTTCCCCTCTTTTCCACCGAAAACCCCTCTTTCGACACATCTATACCATGGGGCCACCATGGTGCCAACTCCAAAAAGGGAAAACACATAGCAACCAAGGTTTCACATCACAAGGTTCACAAGTGTGCCAAATCATGGCCCATTCCATGGTGGTTTGGTCATTTTTCTGCAATTTCCCCCTCTTTTCGTCCGAAAACCCCTCTTTCGACACATCTATACCATGGGGCCACCATGGTGCCAACTCCAAAATGGGAAAACACATAGCAACCAAGGTTTCACATCACAAGGTTCACAAGTGTGCCCCCATTACATGGTGGTTTGGTCATTTTTCTGCAATTTCCCCCTCTTTTCCACCGAAAACCCCTCTTTCGACACATCTATACCATGGGGCCACCATGATGCCAACTCCAAAAAGGGAAAACACATAGCAACCAAGGTTTCACATCACAAGGTTCACAAGTGTGCCAAATCATGCCCCATTACATGGTGGTTTGGTCATTTTTTGGACATTCCCCCCTTTTCGTCCGAAAACCCCTCCGTCGAAACACTTCCCTTTGCTCTACTATATTTACAGGCAAGGACTGTTGCTGATCTGCTCTAATATTTGGATGATTTGTTGCTGATGTGCTATAATATTTCGATGATTTGTTGTAATATTTAACTTGGTTTATATTTAAATTGCAGTAGTCCTAATGTGCTAGCATATCATTAAATTCACAGCCATGTTACCTAACCATCTATATGCAAATTTGTCACTACTATTACACTAGGATTCAGGAAACGCCCTCATCATGTTAATGAAAGACATGCATATTTTTATTTTCAATTATGGATTACAATTTTTTTTGTTTATGTTTGAAACTTCTGCTAAACTTGAGCTGTGCTTCCATTCACAAATTAATGAAACATGCAACCACCATCATTCCAAATGAAACACAGAGCTAAGCATCATCACCTACATAATAATTCAACACACAACATAGATCCACACAGATTCAGTAATTAAGACCATCACTATAGTAGATGGTCTGACAACTCAGTTCAAAAGCAAACCAAACATTGTTCAACACAACACACACCAGTAGTTCCAACATCATAAACCAAAAGCATATCTACAACATCATCCAGAGCAACCACCATCCACAGGAACTAGGCATCATGCATCCTCCATAGAAAGCACCAAGAGAAGCCCATGATGCTCTGCCCTAATCTGCTTGGAGGTGCCAGTATGGGCTAGCTCCTCGCAGTGCTGCCTCAGGCTATGAAGCTTGCTATCCCTGGCTTCACCTTGTGCCATGGACAGAAGTACCTCCCCCTCTTCTTGAAAGGGAAGGCCCCAGCCTCCAGCTTCTGCAACAGCTTGGTCTTGAAGGATCCAATGTTCCTGCTGTCCACGGACTCGGATGAATCCTGGGAGTCATACTGCACAGCAACAAAATGTACAAGTTATGATTACAGATACAAAGCAAACACAATGAAATACATGCAATGGTACAGAACAACTTGTATAGCTCACCTCCAGGGAGCCATCTGAATCCTGCAACTCCTCTTATGGAGCAGGGACAGGTGGATCAGGCACTGGTGGAGCAGGCACAGGTTCTTCCTCCTCCTGGATTGGAGGAGGGACAGGTTCTAGCTCCTGGATTGGAGGAGGCACAGGCTCCTCCTCCTCGCGCTTCCGCTTCCTGGAACCTTCACCAGCCTGCATACAAATAAGATAAGTCAGTAATCACCTTAAGGAAAATAACATCTAAATACTATGCATACCAAATAGATCATCTTAATTATTCTTTCATTATATCTTATGTATACTCCAAACTACCAAGTCTAAGGGATTATATTTATAGTTACATTATGCTAGCACCTACCCTGATCATGCTTTCATTATACTATACACTACAGGACCCTTTCAATCATAGCACAGTAATCCCATGATAAATCCCCACATTAATCTCAAAAGGTTAATGTTCTCACATTATTCTAGGTCATCAAAATTAGCTGGATGCTTAGATTATAATTTTGCAATATAATCAGCACATACTAAATAATTTACAGTACAGCCGTGTACATAATTTAAATAAAGGAAATTTCCAAGTAGCAGGACACAGGAGGATAATTCTTGTCAGTCTAACTGAGATAGATGTATATTGTCTGCTCTGTTAAGCAATGCATCAGAACTGCAATAAGTCAACAAGCAAGTAACTATATCACCTGTAGTCATTATATTCATGGGATTTATTGATAATTAATTAGAATCTTAAAGAATAACTGATAACTCTTTCGAGGCTTTCCAACTTAGCAAAGATGTGATGTGCAACATCATTAATTCGACCAACGTGAGCTAAACGAAACAGCTAGCATGGTAAGCTAGTAACTATAAAATGAGAAACAGCAGCAATGCAACCATTGCACCTAGCAGGTTATCTTGACATGACTTGCATGACATAATTCATGAATCAGAAAAACAATGAAACATCCTCCTAAACTACAGTATCTTTTGTTGAGTTCTCTGCTCTAGCTAGGCCGCTCCAATACTATAGTATTTTGAAATCAGTAAGGTTCAACTAAACAATAATGTTTGATGTCATCTACGTCCTGGTGTTTAATCATCATCAACGTTTCAAACCACTTGATGCATGTCTGTGTATAAAATACTACTATTAAGCCATTGTCTATATCATTAATGCTGGTAGCTTACATATAATCCTACCAAAACTAGCTTCGGTTCATGCATATCATTTCAATAGGATTGAATGTTATCCGCCTTAACCATCTGTGCACCCATGGTTGCCTCCCAGACCAGTTAATCGAAATCAAAAAAAAACCAACAACGCACTAACCTCCATCTGCATGTTGTCCTTGACCTCGCAGACATCGCCGGACGCCTCCGCACCGATCAGATCCGCCACCACCTGCAAGGCCGCGGACGGTTCAGCCTGATCCACCAGATCCGCCACCACCGTGACGGCTGCGGCACCATCAGCGGCAGCATCACCCGCATCGCCCTTCCCTGTAGCAGATTCGTCGCCGTCCACATCCGCCGTTGCCGCCACCACCGGGCCGACGGCGGGAGAGCCAATGACGGAGGTCTCCACGGCGGTCTTCCTCACACCGTCCGCCGTCTTCTTCTCCTCTCCAGCTCCGCCATCCCCTCCAACCGCCTCCGGGCGCGCATCCCCTTCCACGACCGCCAGCGTCTTCACTTCTTCCGCGACAGCTCTACCAGGTTCCATCGCCGCCAGATCTACTCAATCGCCCATGATCCACTGCCTAACCTACGGGCGGAGTGACAGGGAGAGAGACGAGGGTTTTTTGGCGGAGAGATGGAGCTCGAAGAAGTGGGGAACGGGGGGAAATGGAAGCGGCCGAGCGGTTCCAGGGGTTTTATATGCGCCGACGATTCCGCTCCATCGCCACGTCACCGACGCCTCCTCTCCCTTGCCACGTTGCTCGCCACGTCTTCCCCGTATTCGTACAAAATACCGTACAACTGAATCCCGCGCGACCCGCTATACCCTACGCCGAAGCGGTATCGGCTAATCTTGACCGTCCTTGTGTTTTTCAGCTGAACGTCGTTCCCCAGGGGGGACACCGGAGCACAGGCGAAAGAAATTCCATTATGCTGGATTTGAAGCAGCTTCAGTTTGCTACAGCCTACAGAGTCTCCCAGCAAATATATGAAAAAAAAACATTGCAGATGGAACCAAAAAAAAATGCTACATAGCAGAATCAGCTGGTGCTGGGGATTATCGAGCTAAGCAGCTGCCTGCCTAGCTAGTAGCTCCACAGAGCCACATCAGCTCCGCCGTCAAAGCAGTCTGCGTTGTCCCAGTACGCGCCGGTGGTGGTGGCCGGCGGCGGCGGGTCCATGAGCAGGGCCTCCGCGAGGCTCATGTAGTACGTGTCCAAGTCCATTTCCGCGAACACGTCAAACCTGAACAGATCGCTGTCCATTGTTACCGGCACCTCGATCTCTGCATCGGCGTACGATCCCGACGTCTCCCATGAACCGGTACTGTCAGCCGACGACGAGGCTGAAGAAGAAGAATCGCTACAGGAGGGCTCCTCCGCAGCGCCTGTGGCGTGGGGGGCGCTGACGGCCTGCCGGCGCTGGAAGTCTGCGACGGCCTCGACGGCGGCGCGGCGAACGGCGCGGAGATCGGAGAGCGCGGACGGCACGGCGAGCAGCCATGCGGAGTCAGCGAAGTTGAGGCACGCGGTGGCGGAGCGGCCGCCGAGGGCGAGCATGGCGGCGTCATTCGCGCGCGCGGCGGCCTCGGCGGTGACGTACGTCCCGAGCCAGAGCCGCGCGCCGCGCTTTCCTGGGACGCGCACCTCGCAGACCCACCGGCCGGCGCTGCCCCGGCGCCGCACACCGCGGTACACCGGGTGCCGCGTCTCCCGGAACTTTGTGCGCCCCGCGGGCCGCTTCGCCCACCCTGCCGTGTTGCGCTCAGGGGAGGACGAGATCGATGAGGAGGAGGGTGA
The DNA here is from genome assembly GCA_030979885.1 of Lolium multiflorum. Classification (NCBI taxonomy): domain Eukaryota; kingdom Viridiplantae; phylum Streptophyta; class Magnoliopsida; order Poales; family Poaceae; genus Lolium; species Lolium multiflorum. The sequence goes on from JAUUTY010000501.1 coordinate 60,212, forward strand.
AGAGCTCGAGTCCATGGCTACCGGCAGACTGCTTTTGCTTGATGATCGGCTGGTGGCTTCCTTCTTGAGCTGATGAGCTTAGTGAGGAGTGTGAGCTCAGCTAGCCGTGAGATGGTTAAGATTCAGTGAGAGTGTCTGGGACTTATTTATAGGTTTGTGTTTGTTATGTGGAGCTTCGAGTTTGAACACGCTCAAGACACGGTGGGTCTTGTGAGATTGACGCGTGGCAGAATGCAGCGTTAAGCAAAGACAGCTTGCGGCATTTTCTAGAGGAAAAAGGCAGCTTCGTTGTTTGGAAGTAGTGAATAGGCCTCCACCGACCAGCTCAGCCCATGGAGGCCCAGAAAAGCACACTCGCTTTCTTCCCGCGTTATCTGTTCTTCTGTTGGCAGGAAATCGGCACGTAACATGGACTACACGCATGGCCTGGGCTGCGAACAACTCAAGAGTCTGGACGAGTTAGGGGCTTCTAGGTGTCACACAGCTGAAGCTGAAAAGAACTGTCCGGTTTAAGTTAGGCTTGTTTTAGTAAGAAGCTAATGCATAGTGCAATTTTAGAAACTGGTCGAGATCAGTTTCCCGAGCTTGGAACCGAAGCGGTACGATAAATCTATCCCTCAAGTTCAGTACATTTTATACAAGTGCCACTCTATTGGAGCAAAACATATCCCACCATAAAAGAGAATATTAAAAGAGAAGAAAGTAACGCACACCTCTCCCGCACCCCCACCCCGCACATCGAGCCATGCCTGCTTGGTTCAACACCGTCGACGCCGCTCAACCCTAGCCTACCCCGCCGGTCGCCGCCCCCCCCCCCCCCCCACAGCCATCACCGACCCACCCCTCGCAGCCGTCACCGCCTCTTGCCGCCCCAGCTCCCACGTGTCACGTCTATTTGTGGCTGCTTCTCCACCGTAGCACGTACTGCCGAGGACGAGTTCACTGACGCCGCTACGCCAGCGCGTACCGCGCCGGCGCCACTGTATTCGCTGCCCGCCGCTACTCGTGGACGCCTCTCCACCCGCAGCTGTGGAGGACAAGCAGGAACGAAGCTGCATGCATAGTAATGGTGTCAGCTGACACCAATGAATTCAGATCCTTCACTATTTTTTTGCATTAAACATTAATTATCAGTAAAGATGATACCAATGCTACAAAGGCTGAACCCATTAGATTACTTTTCTAGCTTCGTTCCTGGACAAGTTCGTGGATCCATGGTCACCGGTTGACATCTCGGCCGCTGGATGACAGACCCATCTGCCCATGATAACTAGCTCGTATCCTTCCAATTAAGCAATTTCTAACATCATCTATTTGCACAGTTGACTACCTCCAATTTCAGAATCAATTTGTTCCTACTATTCTGTAGGTGCGAATGAGTGTGCTAGTTAATTTGGTAGATGTCGAGTGGCTGGACCGGCCTGGCTTTCTTAGTCACAGCCTTCAGGCTGATTGTACTTTGACTTGAGCCCAGCAAGTTTTACGACGCACTCTTTTCCTTACCAGGGTACCTAAGGGGGCTGGAAGGTTTTTAATGAGGCGGCTTGCTGGAGTCTTTATATATGGAATTATGATCTTCAAAAAAAAAGAATGAGTGTGCTAGTGGTAATTTTGCTTTCATGATAACAAATTGTTCCTGATGTGAGTTCGACAAAGAGATGTTAATATGCTAGGATCATCTAGAGTAGATCTAATAAGGTTACAACTATCTCTGTTTAGGATTTGACTATGTACGGAGAGAGATGGAGAGATCGAGAGTGGACAGATGGTTACCTTCTCCCTTAGAGGATGAACCGTCGGACGTCGACATGGTGGTGACGGCGGTGGTGTGGGTGAGGTCGTGGCGGCGGCGGCGGAGCTTCCTGTCGGTGCAACGCTAAACCCTAGATCGGATTGGTTTGTCGGTGGGGCGTACGGCAATGCGGTGAACCTCGTACTGCGAGCCGCCGGCCCCCACCTCCCTTTATAGCGCTGGCGACAGGGAGCCACCAACCATAACGGGTTGGGCGCCCCCGATCAGGGCGCAGGTCAAAGGGGGCCCGGTGGGCCGTTGGGCCCACTCGAGAGAGATCAATCTAACATTCTCCCCCTTGATCTCAACTTTACTTTTAACTTTATACTTTTACTTTATTCATTTTATTTTGGATCAGTACATAGGGCATGTTTCATCGTCACAGCTCTACTGCCGATAGAATCAGACAGCCACAATACACTTCTCTGTTTTGAAACAAATTCTTTTACTTTTGGACCTCTTATGATCCAGGATAGGTAAGACTTTCCCTTAAACCCATGCTGGCTACGTGTTTCTTGAACACGCTGGATGGTAAGCCTTTTGTTAGCGGATCCGCAAGCATATCTTTTGTCCTTATATGCTCGAGACTTATAGTTTGATCCTAGACCTTGTGTTTCACAACATAATACTTAACCTCAATCGGTTTCGTAGTTGTACTCGACTTGTTGTTGTGAGCATAAAATACTACAGGCTCATTATCACAGTACATCTTTAGTGGTTTGTCAATATAATCTACCACTTTCAAGTCGGGTATAAATTTCTTTAACCATAATGTCTGCCCCGTGACTTCATAGCATGCTATAAATTCTGCATACATCATGGATGATGCAACTATTGTCTGTTTGGAGCTTCTCCACGAAATAGCTCCCCCTGCGAGGGTGAATACATATCCAGATGTGGATTTTCTATCATCTTTATCCCCCGCAAAATCTGCATCTGAATACCCTCTTATTTCTAGGAAATCAGATCTTCTCTATGTTAGCATGTAGTTCTTTGTGCCTTTCACATAACGCAATGCCTTCTTTACCATTTTTCAGTGTTCAAAACCTGGATTTTCTTGATATCTACCGAGTACTCCGGTGATAAATGCTAAGTTAGAACGAGTGCACACTTGTGCATACTGTATGCTTCCAATGGCCAAAGCATATGGAACCACTTTCATTTGATCGAGCTCGTATTGATTTTGGGGACTTCGATGTTTCCCAAAATTATCGCCCTTGACTATAGGGGCAGGTTTGGCACTGCATTTATGCATATTATACTTACATAGAATCTTTTCTAAATAAGCCTTTTGCGATAGTCCTAATACTCCATTATTCCTATCTCGGTGAATTCCTATGCCCAAAACATATGACACTTCACCAAGATCTTTCATATCAAAATTTGAGGACAAGAACTTCTTTGTCTCTTGTAGTAGACTAACATCACTGCTGGCAAGCAGAATATCATCCACATATAAGATTAGGAAAATGTATTTCCTACTTTTAAACTTTGCATAAACGCAATTGTCCTCAATATTTTCTTTAAATCCAAATCCCTTAATTGTTTCATTAAACTTTAGATACCACTGTCTGGAGGCTTGCTTTAGTCCATAAATGGATTTCTTTAGGCGGCATCCCATCTCTTCCTTGCCTTCGATGATAAAACCCTTAGGTTGTTTCATGTAGACATTTTCTTCTAAATCCCCGTTTAGAAATGCCGTCTTTACACCCATTTGATGCAACTCTAAATCAAAATGTGCAACTAGTGCCATTATGATTCTGAAGGAATCCTTACATGAGACCGGATAAAATATCTCATTGTAATCTATCCCTTCTCTTTGTGTAAATCCTTTTGCGACAAGTCGTGCTTTATATTTTTCGACATTCATTAGAGTCATATTTTATTTTGTAGACCCGTTTGCAGCCCACTGTTTTGGCTCCTTTAGGAATATTCTCTAAGTCCCAAACATTGTTGGTACTCATCGATCTCATTTCGTCTTCAATGGTCTCCATCCACTTTGATGAATCTGGGCTTCTCATGGCTTCTTCATATGTAGTGGGATCACCTTCCATATCAGCTGTTTCCGTGTTATAAACTTTATAATCAGTCGAAATGGATGATTTTCTAGCTCTTGTAGACCTTCTAGGGGCCTCAATCTCTGGAGCATTCTGTTCCTCAACTTGTGGCTCAGCTTCTAGAGGTGGCTGTTTTTTCTCCCTTTCATGCTCAACAAATAGTTCATTCGGCTCCTGACGGACAGGTTCCGAATTTTCAATCATCGTTGTCATGGGTGTAGTCACAACAGGCGCCTGCACCACAATCGCAGGGATTATCGGTGCAGGTGCACATAGTAGCGCAAAAAATGGCTCCCGAGTCATCGGATTAGGTGCATGCACCCTCTTCTCCTCAAGATCAATTTTCGGAGCTACCATGCCCCCCTCATCATTTTGTCCTCTAAGAAGACAACATGTCTCGTTTCCACAAACTTTGTGTATTTCTCTGGACAATAGAAACGATAACCTTTTGACTTTTCAGCATAGCCAATAAAATGGCAGCTGACTGTTTTGGTATCTAACTTTGCGATATTTGGATTAAATACTTTGGCCTCGGCAGGGCTCCACCACACTTTCAGGTGGTTTAGAGAAGGTGAAGGAGATATGCCCTAGAGGCAATAATAAAGTGGTTATTATTTATATCTTTATGTTTATGATAAATGTTTATATATCATGCTATAATTGTATTAACCGAAACATTAGTACATGTGTGATATGTAGACAAACAAAGAAGTCCCTAGTATGCCTCTTAACTAGCTTGTTGATTAATGGATGATTAGTTTCATAATCATGAACATTGGATGTTATTAATAACAAGGTTATATCATTGTATGAATGATGTAATGGACACACCCAATTAAGCGTAGCATAAGATCTCGTCATTAAGTTATTTGCTATAAGCTTTCGATACATAGTTACCTAGTCCTTATGACCATGAGATCATGTAAATCACTTATACCGGAAAGGTACTTTGATTACATCAAACGCCACTGCGTAAATGGGTGGTTATAAAGGTGGGATTAAGTATCCGGAAAGTATGAGTTGAGGCATATGGATCAACAATGGGATTTGTCCATCCGATGACTGATATATATACTGGGCCCTCTCGGTGGAATGTTGTCTAATGTCTTGCAAGCATATGAATGAGTTCATAAGAGACCACATACCACGGTACGAGTAAAGAGTACTTGTCAGGAGACAAGGTTGAACAAGGTATAAAGTGATACCGAAGATCAAACCTCGGACAAGTAAAATATCGCGTGACAAAGGGAATTGGTATTATATGTGAATGGTTCATTCGATCACTTAAGTCATCGTTGAATATGTGGGAGCCATTATGGATCTCCAGATCCCGCTATTGGTTATTGGTCAGAGTGAGTACTCAACCATGTCCGCATAGTTCACGAACCGTAGGGTGACACACTTAAAGTTGGATGTTGAAATGGTAGAAATTGAATATGGAATGGAGTTCGAATATTTGTTCGAGTCCCGGATGAGATCCCGGACATCACGAGGAGTTCCGGAATGGTCCGGAGAATAAGATTCATATATAGGATGTCATTTTATGTGAATTAAAATGTCGCGGAAGGTTCTATGGAAGGTTCTAGAAGGTTCTAGAAAAGTCCGGAAGAAACCACCAAGGAAGGTGGAGTCCACATGGGACTCCACCTCCATGGCCGGCCAACCCTAGTGGGGAGGAGTCCCAAGTGGACTCCCCTTAGGGGGCCGGCCACCCCCATATGGGAGGTGGAACTCCCACCTTGTGGGAGTCCTAGCTTGGCTAGGTTTCCCCCTCTTATGGGAAGTTTTTGGTTCGGGTCTTATTCGAAGACTTGGAGACTAACTCTTGGGAATCCACCTATATAATGAGGGCCAAGGGAGGGGGCCGGCCACCCCAAGACCACAAGCTGGCCGCCCTTGAAGTGGCCGGCCACCCCCTCCCAAACCCTAGCCGCCCTTCTCCTCCATCTCCCGCTTAGCGAAGCTCCGCCGGACTTCTCCACCACCACCGACACCACGCCGTCGTGTTCGGATTCAAGAGGAGCTACTACTTCCGCTGCCCGCTGGAACGGGGAGGTGGACGTCGTCTTCATCAACAACCGAACGTGTGACCGAGTACGGAGGTGCTGCCCGTTCGTGGCGCCGAACCGATCGTGATCAAGATCTTCTACGCGCTTGCAAGCGGCAAGTGAACGTCTACTGCAGCAACAAGAGCCTCCTCTTGTAGGCTTTGGAATCTCTTCAAGGGTGAGACTCGATAATCCCCTCGTTGCCACCGTCTTCTAGATTGCATCTTGGCTTGGATTTCGTGTTCGCGATAGGAAATTTTTTGTTTTCTATGCTACGTTATCCTACAGTGGTATCAGAGCCGTGTCTATGCATAGATGGTTGCACGAGTAGAACACAATGGTTTGTGGGCGTTGATGCTTATGTTGTCTTTAGTTTGAGTACTTTGCATCTTTGTGGCATAGTGGGATGAAGCGGCTCGGACTAACTTTACATGACCGCGTTCATGAGACTTGTTCCTCGTTCGACATGCAACTTGTATTGCATAAGAGACTTTGCGGGTGTCTGTCTCTCCTACTATAGTGAAGATTCAATTTACTCTTCTATTGACAACACTAGTATCACCGTTGTGGTTCATGTTCGTAGGTAGATTAGATCTCTCTCGAAAACCCTAAACCACGTAAAATATGCAAACCAAATTAGAGACGTCTAACTTGTTTTTGCAGGGGTTTGGTGATGTGATATGGCCATAATATGATGATGAATATGTATGAGATGATCATTATTGTATTGTGGCAACCGGCAGAGCCTTATGGTTGTCTTTAAATTTCATGTTGAGTAGTATTTCAAAGTAGTTGTAATAGTTGCTACATGAGGTGAACAACCATGAAGACGGCGCCATGAACCTTGATGCTACGCCGACGATGATGGAGATCATGCCCGTTGATGATGGAGATCATGTCCGTGCTTTGAAGATGAAGATCAAAGGCACAAAGACTAAAGGGCCATATCATATCACATATGAATTGCATGTGATGTTAATCCTTTATGCATCTTATTTTGCTTAGATCGCGACGGTAGCATTATAAGATGATCCCTCACATTAATATCAAGATAATAAAGTGTTCTCCCCTCGTATGCACCGTTGTACAGTTCGTCGTTTGAAGCATCTCGTGATGATCGGATGTGATAGACTCAACGTTCACATACAACGGGTGTAAGCAATGTTGCACACGCGGAATACTTGGGTTTGCTTGACGAGCCTAGCATGTACAGACATGGCCTCGGGACAACGGAAACCGAAAGGTTGAACACGAGTCATATGGATGATATGATCAACATGTTGATGTTCACCATTGAAGCTACATCATCTCACGTGATGATCGGTTTTGGTGTAGTGGATTTGGATCGTGTACCACTTAACAACTATGAGGGATGTTGTATTAAGTGGGAGTTCATTAGTAATAAGATTAGAACATGAACTAATTATCATAAACATAGTCTGAGTAGTATTTTGAATTATTTTTGTAGTATTGGCATCCGTTTTTCTACCATGCGTTAGTCTTGTAATTGAGATAGAAATACTGTTAAAATCTGATAAGAAACTTTACGGATTGGTACCGTATTATTAATGAATCAAGAATTGATTAAGTCCTATTGCAAACTTTTAGTAAACCTCACATTGTTGATTCAAAGAGCTATGGTTTCAATTAGTACCTAAAGTTATCTTGTCTCCTTGGAACTTGAAGTTCAAATCTGTTTGAAAAGTAAGGAGCTGAAAATTTAGTTTTCAGAAATAATCAAGGTATGAGATATATGTGATATCTAAGACCTTATTGCAAGATGATAGAATATAATTTGGTGAGACTACATAAACTCATAAGTTTTATGGGAATGTATGAAGGTTGAAGACGCCAGGCGTCACAATCCTCCAACTATTGGGGCACTAATAATATTCGCATATCCATGAAGTTATCATCCTTAGTATGCACCGTTGCTAAGACTCGTTTCGAAGCATCACGTGATGATCGGGTGTGATAGATTCTACGTGTGCATACAACGGGTGCAAGCCAGATTTGCACATGCGAATACCAAGGTTAAAACTTTACGAGCCTAGCATGTACACATGGTCTCGGAAAGTCATCATGATATAATGGATAAAATTATGAGTGAAATTGTTCATCATATTACAAAGTTACTAATAGTGAAATCTGAAACACTTGTCATATGATGATCAAACTTAAAGTAAGAACCTCAAGGTTATTGGTATTTGACCAACAAATCTAGAAGTTAATAATGTTAAAGTGTTTCTCTGAATAATGTGGAAAGCTAAAAGAGAAACTGCAAAAGATATTTTGGCAAAAAGAAAAGAAAAGACTAGAAAGTCTAGCTCAGGTATATATAAATATACATGTTATGGTTGTATTCCTAGTTAAGTCACACTATGAAATTCTTGGGTATTAGTACTATATTGGTTGGTATGAAGTGTCATACAAAACAACGCAATACAAGAATACAATGGCCTAAGTGACTGACAAGGAATATGATAGGAATGCACGTCTGGAACAAAATAAAGTGTTATTATGTTCGTCGTTGGCATTCTATCTAGCCCTTAGAATTTATAATAAAGAACTTAATAATTGTTATTTTGCTCTGGTCAAATGAAAACAATGAGTTGTTCAAATTATGACATTACTCCATGTACGATGGATAAGTTATTATAAATCTTAATGGTGAAACACACATACATAACACTGACGCTAAAATGCCATAAGGCAAATGATTTGAATTCCACTTATTTGTGGAACCGCCATTTAGGTCATGTTAGAAAGGAACGCATGAAGGAACTCCATGCAAATGGATTTTTTGGAGTCATTTGATTTTTGAATCATTTGGCGCTTGCAAATCTTTTCTAAAGAGAATGATTAAAATACCGTTCATAGGCCAAAAGTTGAACGGGCAACTAACTTAGTGGAAAAATACATAATGATGTATGTGGTTCACCGGGCATAGTTGTGTGCGGGAGATTGTTCTACTTTATGAAAACTTTCAACAATGAATTGAGTATATATGTGGATATATTCAATAAGGAAGAAGTTTGAAACATTTGAATGGATTCAAATAAATTTCAGCATGAAGTGGAAATCATCGTAATAGAAAAGTCAAATATCTATGATTGGATCATGGTGGAAATATTTGAATTACGAGTTTTAGCGAACATCAAAGAGAGTCATGAAATTGTTCTACAACTCACATTTCTTGAAGTATCATAATGATGATATAGTATCCGAGAGATGTATCCAAATCTTGTTGGATTAATGATGAGATAAAATATTGATGCCATTATATTTTTGTGGATTATGCTTTAGTGACTACCGCTTTTACACTGAATAGAGCATCATCATGATCCGTTAAAATGACACCATACAAGTTATGGCATGGGTATAAACCCTAATAGTCAACCAAAGTCGGATGAATGTCTTTGTTAGTTATCCCAGAGATTTAATTGGGAATTCTTCCCACGAGACAAAGACAAAAGTGTTTGTCAATGTTTCTTATTTCCGAGAAATTGTTTTGAGTGAAGTATTTGAGTGGGAGGACAATATAATTTGATAAGGTTTATGAACCTGAGCATAATGATCAGAGTAGCGCAGCATCGGAATTGGTTTCGAAAGCGGCCACGACGATCATGGCTCTCGTGACTACAAAGTGTTTTAGCCATGGAGATCGAAGTACATATTGAACCTTGTAGGTATGGTTTACTTTGTGATCAAATAAATGATTTGTGAACAAAGGGTTGATTTTGAACAATGATAAACCAACTACAAACAAAGAAGTTATGATGGGCCCTGACTCCGTTAAAATGGCTATATGCCATGAAATCCAAGATAGATAAATACTTTTGAAAGTAAATGGATCTATACAATTTATGGACTTGGATAAAATATCCTTAAAGAAGCTCAACTTGTCGAAAAATTGTTTACGACAAAGTTCAAAGAGTTGACTACGATAAGATTAGATCTTCCGTAGCAATGCTTATAGTCTATGTGGATTATTCTAGTAATCACTACATATTTCTTTTATGAGATATGCTAGTAGGATGGCAAAATACATTACTTATCAGAAGTGTGTATTAAAAGGTGTATACAAGATACAACCAATTGTTTTGCTAGTCCGTGGAATATTAGATAGGTATACAAACTTCAATTTGATGAAGTGAGTATCGCGGAGTTTGAATCTTCACCAGATGAAATAGTCAAAGAGTTTTTTGATTTCATCAGAGACGATGAAGAGGCTTGCATTTGCAAGAAATTAAGTGGGAGCGCTAAGACATATTTATAATACTTTATGTAGGTGACATATAGTTGGTTATAAATAATGTAATTATATACTTGATTAAAAAGGTTTCATTGAGAAATTAACTTCAATGAAAAGATATGGACTGAAACAAATTTAGTGTCAAGATCTATGAAGATAGATTGAAACACAAAATAAGTTTAAGTCAAAGTACATAGAATGGATATTGAAATAGTTCAATATAGAAATATTAAGAAGATGTTCTTGTCATGTGAAGTTTTAACAAGACTTGAGTGTATCTGACACTCAATGAGTAAAAACACATGAGTGATTATAGATCACGAATAATATGTACACAATCAGATATCCTATGCTCTAAGAGTGTTATGAGCATGATTCATGTGATGATCATTGAAAAACAGTAAGAATATTCTTGAGTACTTAAGAAGAACCAAGTATATATATATAGTTTTATATGGAGAAATGACAAAACAAATCGCTGTAAGGTGTTGCACCGATACTAATTTTGTCACATATGAAAATAAAATTTCAAATCTCAAATTAGACTAAGTGTTGTTTAAAAAGTAGCACAATGAGCTAGAAGTTGTCTATGCTAGATTTAGAAGAGTTCTAAATATTGTGACGGATTCTACAAAAGAAGGCAGAGTATGTCATTGTTTTGACAATGACAAAGGATGTTAAATCAAGAAGTTCTTTGACAACTTAGTGTAGTTCCGATAGTGTCAGAACTTTGAAGCTATATGTGTGTACATTAGTGACATATTTCAGACCTGGGAATTAAGGTTCCACCAGAAGACCAAACATATTTAATGCCGACTCATTTGGAAATGAGTGATTGAGACGCAAATGAATTACAAAATACATACGTTTCTGAGCGTGTCCGATCCGTTGACTAAAACCTCTCCGTAAGCAAAACATGATAAACCATAAGGCCAAGGTGTTATATCTTTACAAATGTAAACTAGATTATTGACTCTAGTGCAAGTGGGAGAAAAGGAGATATGCCCTAGAGGCAATAATAAAGTGGTTATTATTTATATCTTTATGTTTATGATAAATGTTTATATATCATGCTATAATTGTATTAACCGAAACATTAGTACATGTGTGATATGTAGACAAACAAAGAAGTCCCTAGTATGCCTCTTAACTAGCTTGTTGATTAATGGATGATTAGTTTCATAATCATGAACATTGGATGTTATTAATAACAAGGTTATATCATTGTATGAATGATGTAATGGACACACCCAATTAAGCGTAGCATAAGATCTCGTCATTAAGTTATTTGCTATAAGCTTTCGATACATAGTTACCTAGTCCTTATGACCATGAGATCATGTAAATCACTTATACCGGAAAGGTACTTTGATTACATCAAACGCCACTGCGTAAATGGGTGGTTATAAAGGTGGGATTAAGTATCCGGAAAGTATGAGTTGAGGCATATGGATCAACGTGGGATTTGTCCATCCCGATGACGGATAGATATACTGGGCCCTCCGGTGGAATGTTGTCTAATGTCTTGCAAGCATATGAATGAGTTCATAAGAGACCACATACCACGGTACGAGTAAAGAGTACTTGTCAGAGACGAGGTTGAACAAGGTATAAAGTGATACCGAAGATCAAACCTCGGACAAGTAAAATATCGCGTGACAAAGGGAATTGGTATTATATGTGAATGGTTCATTCGATCACTTAAGTCATCGTTGAATATGTGGAGCCATTATGGATCTCCGGATCCCGCTATTGGTTATTGGTCGAGTGAGTACTCAACCATGTCCGCATAGTTCACGAACCGTAGGGTGACACACTTAAAGTTGGATGTTGAAATGGTAGAAATTGAATATGGAATGGAGTTCGAATATTTGTTCGGAGTCCCGGATGAGATCCCGGACATCACGAGGAGTTCCGGAATGGTCCGAGAATAAGATTCATATATAGGATGTCATTTTATGTGAATTAAAATGTCGCGGAAGGTTCTATGGAAGGTTCTAGAAGGTTCTAGAAAAGTCCGGAAGAAACCACCAAGGAAGGTGGAGTCCACATGGGACTCCACCATGGCCGGCCAACCCTAGTGGGGGAGGAGTCCCAAGTGGACTCTTAGGGGTAAGCCACCCCATATGGGAGGTGGAACTCCCACCTTGGTGGGAGTCCTAGCTTGGCTAGGTTTCCCCCTCTTATGGGAAGTTTTTGGTTCGGGTCTTATTCGAAGACTTGGAGACTAACTCTTGGGAATCCACCTATATAATGAGGGGCCAAGGGGGCCGGCCACCCCAAGACCACAAGCTGGCCGCCCCCTTTGAAGTGGCCGGCCACCCCTCCCAAACCCTAGCCGCCCTTCTCCTCCATATCTCCGCGTAGCTTAGCGAAGCTCCGCCGGACTTCTCCACCACACCGACGCCACGCCGTGTCCGTCGGATTCAAGAGGAGCTACTACTTCCGCTGCCCGCTGGAACGGGGAGGTGGACGTCGTCTTCATCAACAACCGAACGTGTGACCGAGTACGGAGGTGCTGCTTCGTGGCGCCGGAACCGATCGTGATCAAGATCTTCTACGCGCTTTGCGCGGCAAGTGAATGTCTACTGCAGCAACAAGAGCCTCCTCTTGTAGGCTTTGGAATCTCTTCAAGGGTGAGACTCGATAATCCCCTCGTTGCTACCGTCTTCTAGATTGCATCTTGGCTTGGATTTCGTGTTCGCGATAGGAAAATTTTTGTTTTATGCTATCCTACAGAAGGCACTCTCCCTGTCCATAGCTCATAAGGTGTTTTGGGCACCGATTTGCTTGGTACTCTGTTTAGAATGTGAATAGAGGTTTTTAACGCCTCAATCCACAATCCCAATGGTAGGGTGGAATAGCTCGTCATACTGCGCACCATATCTCCATAAGGGCACGGTTGCGCCTTTCAGCTACTCCATTCTGCTGAGGTTCGTCCGTCATCGAGTACTGGGCGACTATTCCAGTCTCTTGTAGGAACCTTGCAAAAGGTCCAGGGACTTGGCCATATGGAGTACCGACCTCCATCATCAGACATGACTATCTTTATTCTTTTATCATGCTGATTTTCAACTTCAGCTTTGAATATTTTGAATTTATCCAACGCTTCTGTTCTTTCTTTTATTGGATAGATATTACCATATCGGGAGTAATCATCCGTGAATGTTATGAACGAATTATAGCCATCCACACTTTTCACAGAAATGGTCCACATATATCGGTGTGAATTATTTCTAGTGTTATTGTGCTTCGATTTGCACCTTTTTTAATTTGCTTTACAAATTTTCCTTTAATGCAATCGATGCACTGTTCTATGTCTGAGAATTCTAATGGAGGAAGAATATCACGAGTCTTTCTATTCTCCCCTCGAAATATGGCCTAAGGTGCCATAATTTCGATGATTCATCAGTTCTTTTCTTTTCTTTTGTTTTCGACGCGGTATTTGTTCATTCACTTTACACACATACAATACTTTTTCACGCAAGGACAATAAATAAAGCTCATCATGGAGTAAAGCAACCCCCACATAAGTATTATTACACCATATGGCACATTTGCCATGTCCAAAATAACACTGATAACTGTCTTATCCAAACGTGATACACTTATCAAATTTCTATGTAAGGAAGGAACAAATAAGACATCTCTAAGCAGAATAGTCAAGCCATCAGCTAGCTCCAAGAGGACGTCGCCAACAGTTTCAACTTCTGCTTGAATTCCATTTGCGACTTCAACGCATCCTTTGCTTCTTTTTGTAGTCCGCGTCGAATGGAATCCCTGTAAAGAATTTGCAACATGAACAGTTGCACCTGAGTCAATCCACCAAGTAGATTTCGAAAACTGTGTATACAGGGATTCATTTACAAAGGAAACTAAATTGTTACCTCTCTTTGCCATTAATTCTTTCAGCCAATCAGGGCAGTCTTTCTTGTAGTGCCCAGTCTTTTGCCAGTGAGACACTGATCTTTGTTCACTGGTAATTGCCTGCTGGAACTTCTAATGATGCTGCATTGGGGATTTTGCATATGGCTTTGAAGGAGAGCCACTGTTGCTTTGTGTGAAGGGCCTTTTCTTATTGTCCTTCACATAATTTAGAGAACCTCCATTCTGTGCCTTGAGTCTATCCTTCTCTTTAACACATATGGCAATGGTCTTTTCAATGTCCCATTTTTCAGGGTTCATGTTGTAATTGACAACAAAGTTGTCAAACTGTGATGGCAATGAAGCCATGACCAAGTGAACCAGAAGTGCAGGCTTCAGCTCCAGGTCAGCATCCATGGGCTTCAGCTTTGCAGCCAGGTTGCTCATCCTGAGGATGTGCTCCCTGATGCCATGTGCACCTCCACTATACTTTTCTGTCACCAGCTGCTTCAACAGTTGGGTTGCATATGTCTTTGAAGAACCAGTGAACTGGCTCTTTATCTTTTCTAAGTACTCCCCACCGGAAGCACACTCTTAATTGAGCCCACAATGGCATTCTCAATTGTATTCTTTATGAATGCCATGCACTTTTTTATTGGCAGTCTTCCACTTTCTGTTCTCTAAGGTGTAGGACATCTCCACAGGGAGCATGGTCCCTTTTCTTTTTAGCCCATGCATAATCATCATCCTTTTCACCTCTGATAGGGTCAGCAGGCTTTATGGGTTGCGGTGTGTCAAGCACCCAGTCCCCCTCAGCACATACGAAGGTGAAATCCACCTTGTTTCTCCACTCTGTGTAGTTATCCCCTTTTAGGGTCGGGACATCCTTGATGCAGCTCATCAAGTAGTACCATCCTGAAAACCACAAAGAAGTGAGAACAGTACAATTGTATATTATAATCTAACGTTGGTCCGAACTAAGAAATGCAACTGTTAATGCAAATAAAACTATATCACCGTTGGGCAGAAATAGAGATAAATGCACATATCATCATTGCAACGAAACCATGGTCATGTTAATAATAACGTTGGTCCAAAAATAACAGAACCATAATTGTCACAATAATCACTTTTAATCATACTTTCAAAATTTAATAGTCACTTTTGCATTTAAAATGCTCCTTATACAATATGCAGCAGAAACATTGAATTTAAAATTCATCTACTTTATACTTTTCAGAAGTAATTCTATCACTTTTGCATTTTCTAGACAAATTTTCGTTGGACAAATTTGAATAGAAAAAACTGTGCGAATTTGCCCAAAAAACAGCAAACATGTGCTCTGTAAAAGAAAATAACAGAGAAATTGTACTGGCGCGCGATCCACGGCCCACGCGGCCCACCACGTGTTGTGGGTATACTTTCTGGGTATATCAACGGCGTGGCCTAGATCCGGCCGGTGGCCCAGATGGTGATGTGGCATGTGGCCCATCGGACGGCCCATTGTGTAGATCCCAAGGATGAAGTCCAACCCAGAACAGAAGCCGGATCCCCAACCGACTTACGAAGGAGGCCGGATCCGTGAAGGCCCATGAAGTATCCGGATCCAGCACGGTCTTGAAGGAAGGCGGATCCTTGACGTACATGGCAAGATATTGTACCGTAGTTAGGCAACTTGTATTCCGGCTAGGACTCTCCATGTAAACCCTAGATCCGTGCTCCTTTATAAGCCGGATCCGGGGAGCCCTAGAGGCACAACCAGAACTCATTGTAACAACGCGAAAGCGTCCAGATAAATCCAGACAAGCAGCAGTACGCCTTGCCATCGTGCGAGTGTTCCGAAGTTGGGTAAATCGCGTACCACCGTCCCGAGTGCTCTCCGCCCTATGGCCCCTACTTCTTCTCCCCCTCGTGAGGATCCCTCCTCTGGGGTACCATCGAATAGGCAATGACACCACGCGCTGCCGACGCGTAGCCTACGCGGCGCCCGCGCTGCCTGAAACGCTGCGCCGACGTGGTGGCCTGCTAACACGGCCTGTACGCGGCCTGCTGCCGCGGTGAGCGACGGTCAGCAACGCGGCGCTTACGACGCATGTAGACGCGGCCCGCACGCGGTGCGGCCTGTCAACGGCCTGCCAACGCGGCCCGAACAAGACGCGCACGCGGCCCGCACACGGCGCCCACGCGGTAGATGCTTTCTGGCTGTCGGATCGAATCCGACGGTTGCCCTTCACTTTCAGCTGGTTTATAAGCACCCGAAAACGGACTGAACCCTAACCCTAGTCATTTGCCCCCTTTCTGTCTCTCTCTCTCTCTTGCTCTCTGGCGGCGGGAGGGAGACCACGCGCGCGCCGCTCCTTTGCAGCACAGCAGCCGGCGACGTGGCCCTTGCTCATGCTCACGCGCCGCTCGTCTGCTCCCTCTCCACACCCACGATTCCTACCACCACCAGAAGGCCCGATGGTCAACGGCGGAGAAGAAGACGCGGCGGCGCCCCCTGCCCCTCTTGCCGGCGGCGCGTGCACCCGAGGGTGGGTGCGTCGCCGTCAAGCGGCGCAGAGGAAGCGATGTACTTTACCGTAACTTTGAGCAGGTATACTGTAACTTTTCTTTGCCCCGTCTCACACGGCCGCCGCAGCAGCAAGTGGAGAGGAGTTGTTCTTCTTCCAGGTGCCTCGGCTTGCCGATGCGCACCTGGATCGAGAGGAACGGCGCGACCCTGCGGCGGTGCATACTTTGTCGGCGAGCCCGAGGGCCTCGGCCGGTTCACTTTTCTTTCCCTTTTCCAAAAAAATTGGGTTAGGGTTTCGGTGGGGCGAGCTAGGGTTTGTCTTTGATTTCTTTTCTACCCGAAAAAACACGAGATCTACACACTAGCACCGCTCTGATACTAATGTTAATATGCTAGGATCATCTAGAGTAGATCTAATGCGGGTACAGCTATCTCTGTTTAGGATCTGTCTATGTACTGAGAGAGATGGAGAAATCGAGAGTGGACAGATGGTTACCTTCTTCCTTAGAGGATGAACCGTCGGACGTCGACATGGTGGTGACGGTGGTGGCGTGGGTGAGGTCGTGGCGGCGGCGGCGGAGCTTCCCGTCGGCGCAACGCTAAACCCTAAATCGGATTGGTTTGTCGGTGGAGCGTACGGCAACACGGTGAACCTCGTACTGCGAGCCGCCGGCCCCCACCTCTCTAATTTATAGCGCTGGCGATAGGGCCCACCAATCATAACGGGCTGGGCGCCCCCGATCAGGGCGCAAGTCAAAGGGGGCCGTTGGGCCCACTCGGGAGAGATCAATCTAACAAGAGACCCTCCAAGCCACAATAATCTGGTGAACGAACGTGCTTGGAGAAGATTTAGGAATCAAATTCCGCACACATACCAGTCAGTCAGTCCACGCTACCAGCACTAGACATCGAAATGTCTAGCCAAGCCAAATAGACACAGCGCATCTCGCTCGCCCTCTTGGACACAAGATTTCGGAAGGAGCCATGAAGCGCGACTGCAACACGGAGCGCGTGCGAGTGTGCGGCTGCCTCTACACCTCAGTACCACCCACCCACTGAAAAGGAGTGAGGCGACAGGACAGCTCGCCCAGCTGCAAAAGATCTTGACAACAAGAAGAAACACAACGAAGATTCAGAGCTTAGACCATATGACCAGATCAACCCTAGACCACACATGTTCTAGACGGATGGAAGGCATGAGAGACCACATCTTGTGGATTTCTGGTTGCGATCAAGGGTTTAGCTAGCGCACTTTGGATCACCTCGGCATCAACTGATCCGTGAAAGTTACCTCGCTCTCTGTTTCTGGAAGCCTTTTCAGGCCTTTGATTTGTCCTTTTCATGTTGCTTTTATTATTTGAAATCACATGCACGTTTCAGGAAGAGATTAATCTGACTCAGTGGCGACCAATTTTGAGGAACCAAATGTGTTTTATACTTCAGTTCTGGATCTGAATCAGCTTAAACTTATTAGTTACAAAGTCTGCTCGTAAAAGAACTTTGCCAAGAAAAAAGCAGAGTCAAGGGTAAAATAAGCTCGGGAATCCGACACTAGCTAGTAGCTCCAGAGCGAGAAGTCGGCTGGACCGTCGCCGCAGTCTCCGTTGTCCCAGCAGGACGAGCCGTTGGCGGTGGCCAGCGGCGGCGGGTCCATGAGCAGGGCCTCCGCCAGGCTCATGTAGTACGAGCCCAAGTCTATTTCCGGGAATAACTCAAGCCTGAACATATCGCTGCCATCGGGCTCTCCATGGGCAGACGTTTCCGACGAACCGGCATTGTCAGGCGACGACGATGCCGAGAAATCGCTAGAGGTGGGCTCCTCGGCGGCGGGAGGGACGCTGGCGGCCTCCCGGCGCTGGAAGTCCTCGACGGCCTCGACCGCGGCGCGGCGGACGTCGGCGAGGTCGGCGACCACGGACGGGACGGAGAGCAGACAGGCGGAGTCGGCAAAGTTGAGGCACGAGGCGGAGCGGCCGCCGAGCGCGAGCATGGCGGCGTCGTTCGCGCGCGCGGCGGCCTCGGCGGTGGCGTACGTCCCGAGCCAGAGCCGCGCGCCGCGCTTGCCGGGGACGCGCACCTCGCAGACCCACCGGCCGGCGTTGCCCCGGCGCCGCACGCCGCGGTACACCGGGTGGCGCGTCTCCCGGAACTTGGTGCGCCCAGCAGGGCGCTTCGCTGGCGCCATCACCCTGCTGTGCTCGGACGAGGCCGAGGCCGACGAGGAGGAGGTGGGGGAGGAAGAGCTGTAGACCTCAAGGCCCATGTCCATGGATACAGGCAGAGTGCGTAGTGATGCTTCCTTGTTGAGCTTGGAGAGTGGAGTGAGCTAGCTATGAGATGGTTGAGCTTGAGTGAGACTGTGAGAGTGTTGTGTGTTGCTTGCATCTGGGGAGTGTGAGATGATTATTTATACGTATGCGTTTGCTGTCCGTGTGGGAGCTGGAAGCCTGCAAGAGTTTGAACGCGCTCAAGACAGCGGAGGGGATGACGGTGACCGAACAACTGGCGACAATGGGATGATCGTTGATAGTGTCATGTGACTTTTCTCTGGGTGGGCCTGTGAGGATTTTGCTGGCTTTGCAGTGTCAAAAACAAAAGGCAGCTTCCTGCTTGCTGCTAAACAGCGGCGATGCAGCGGGTAATTTGTCCTTTGCCATCCTGAGCTCCACCCGGCTGAATGCCCTAGACCCCCCTTATTTTTGGCATGTCCAGATGTTAAGCAATTTAGATTTAACTAAATCTTAGTTGACGGTTATTAAACATCAGTTACAGTTTGGTTGCAACCCGTGTGTATTTTTTCTGAGTAACAACCTACTTGTAACTAGGAAAATCTCCGTCGCAACTCACTTGCAACTAAGATATTTCAGTTCAACTCATTTAAAACTAGGAAAATCTCCGTCGCAACTCACTTGCAACATATCAGCACGAATACGAGGCAAATCCAATGCCTAAGAATCAAGCATAATAAAAATCAGGCGTCTAATTTCTGGCAAACGCGTATTCTTTGAAGAAAAAAGGCTCTCGAAGGACCCCGATTGTTCCATTTGTTTTGTAGCATGGTTGTGAAGTTCTATTTACATTAAAAACCTTAAGAATAAAGGAAAATGAAACTTGGCCCTCGCCTTTTGCACTAAAAACCCTGAAACAAAAATTTAAAAAGCAATCAAGTCCAGATCTTCTCCTCGCTCCATCTCTACCGATTTCTTAACGATGCTTCCGACCATGATCAACTACAACACCACCAGGACACGACCACTAGGTGTGCAGCGATGACGGCCATTTAGCCGGAGCTAGAGGGACTACAATGTGACACGAAGGTCTCGAGGTTGAACACCTTTCACCATCATGTTGCCAATGAACAGGGAGGCAATAGCTGTCCTACATCCATTGGATTCAGCCTTGATTCTCTAGTTGCCAGCTCTATCACGAAGCGAAAGCCACCACCATCCGCGTCTCCTATCACCTCGTTGGTAGGAAGGAGGTAGCAAAACCACCAAAAGCAAGCTTATTCGGAAAGGTGGCTAGAGCATCACCGCCACCTGATGGCACCATCCTTAGGAGCACTACAACTAGTAGAAACACCACCATCAACCACCGGAGGCCGCTGGCTCCGAAGATGCATGAACTCCCCTACGACATCACGCCAAAACGCCCCATGGGCAACACCTACAGTAGAGAAACATTGATCCTACTACTAATACTATTCATAGCAAGCTGGCATCCTCTCCCATGTCATCTCCGGCTAGGCCACCGGAGAATAGGCTAGGAGGACCTAGGGGTGACACAGGAGCTCCCAGGAAAGGGGGAGGAGAGTGAAGACGAGGGAAGAAATCGGCATGTAACTTCCACTTTGTACCCCTATTTAGGCTAATGCAAAAGGTCTCCTTGGCCCTATACTTACACCTTAAAATCAAGATTTAGAGACTCCTCTTATGTAAAGATGTCTCCTCAATTCCTCATCCCATACTTGATTGTATCGTTCAGAGAGAACTCAATCATTTTCATCATCTTTCTTGGTTGTTATTTTAATGTTATCCATGTGGTGTTTAAGAGATTGTGGTTATTTCCATTACAAGCTCTAGTTCATGAAAAACAATTTCTCATGAAATACTTGATGTCCTGGTTGAGAGATTTTTCGTGTTGAGAGGTTTGACCTCCAAATTCGTGGAAAAATCTTCCCTGGTTGTTCTTATTTTTTTGGTATCTCTTATAGTTATCTTTCCAACAAAATTGTTTCCACTTCAATTAGAGTTTCCAAACTCTAGATATTGTCGAAAACGGATTTTTTGGAACAAAAGTTCCGTTTGGGGATGCCGGTACTACTGCCCGGGGCAGCTCGGCTACTGCCCTTAACCTAGTGGCAAGTGGGCTGGCCAGTACTATCACTGGCTGGTAGTACTGCCCTACGTTCGGTAATGGCGTTTCCGGCTCTGGAAATCTTCTGCAAGCTTTTTGGTTATTTCCAGAAGTTGCCCACAAGCTGGTCGGTAGTATCGCCCAACACTTTGGCCTATTTTGACCGTTGTGTTGCTTTTCCTCGTGGCCGGTAATACCGTCCTAACGGGGTGGAAGTACCGGTACTAGGATTTCTATACTTAACGGTTGGATTTTTGGGGTACCTATTTAAGGGGATTTTCTTTCCGAATGGTACTCATTGTTGCACATCTCGTTCATGCTTCATTGTTGATTTTCCTTGAGCTTGCTCTTTCTCTCTCTCTCTCTCTCTCTCTCTCTCTCTCTCTCTCTCTCTCTCCCTCTCCCTCTCTCCTTCCTCCATGATTCTTGCTCCCATTTGAGAAAAAGAGAGAGGAGATCGAGATCAACAATCCTTCCAATCAAATCTCCTCTTTATGAGGGAATTCATTAGATTTAGATCTTAGAGAAATTTGGTGTTCTCCTCTTGAGTTTCTTCTATCGTATTCCTCCAATAGTTTTTTATACTATCTTTAGCGGAATTTGAGAGTGAAATTTTTGCCATTGCATTTGGTGCATTGATTTGAATTCTCCGCAGTGATAGGTGGAGGTGAAGTTCATGAGTTTATTTCTTCGAGAGCTTGTTTCTGGAGCTTATTCCTCTTGGATTCTTGAAACCCAACCTTGAGGACTCTTGGACTCTTGGACTCACTAATGTTCTGGCGGCCTCCAATTTGGTTAGGAGTTTCGTCAAGCGCGAGGCCTCTTGGAATCTTGGAATCCTAGACGGCTTTATCAATTGTATTCTTGACATCAAAATCCATGAAACTTTCAACTTCCAATTGTAATTTGTCTCTTAAGTTCATGTCACATGAAAGAATTGTTCCTTTTTTTAGGTATCCTTTCCTTACTTTGATTTTGCTTTCACGTTTCTTTTAATACCTTGATCACACAAATAGATGAATCAGGGTAGAATAGAGTGGCATGTCACGCGGCTCGAGTTTCATAATTTCATCAGATTTAGTTTGCTACAAAGTCTCGCGAAAAAAAAACTACAGAGTCAAAACAGAGCAGTATGTGCTGGTGCGGCCGGCGATTATCGACACTAGCTTCCTAGTAGCTCCAGAGCGCGAAATCAGCCCCGGCTTCGCCACAGTCTCCATTATCCCAGTACGTGCCATTGGCTCCCACCGGTGGCGGCGAGTCCATGAGCAGCGCCTCCGCAAGGCTCATGTAGTACGCGCCCAAGTCGGTTTCCGGCAGCAGGTCAAGCCTGAACAGATCGCTGTCCATTGCGACTGGCACCGCGAGCTGTCCATCAGCGGAAACTTCCGACGTCTCCGACGAACCGGCATTGTCGGACCCAGACGATGATTGTGCCGGAGCGCTAGAGCTCACCTCCTCGGTGACGGTGGCGGGGATAGAGTTGGTGGTCTGCCGCCGCTGGAAGTCCGCGACGCTCTCGACGGCCGCGGCGCGGATGTCGGCCAGGTCGGAGAGCTGGGACGGCACGGCGAGCAGCCACGCGGAGTCCGCGAAGTTGAGGCACGTGGCAGCGGAGCGGCAGCCGAGCGCGAGCATGGCGGCGTCGTTCGCGCGCGCGGCTGCCTCGGCGGTGGCGTACGTCCCGAGCCATAGCCGCGCGCCGCGCTTCCCGGGCACGCGCACCTCGCAGACCCACCGGCCGGCGCCGCCCCGGCGCCGCACGCCGCGGTACACCGGGTGCCGCGTCTCCCGGAACTTGGTGCGCCCCGCGGGCCGCTTCGCGGCCGACGCCCGCCCTGCCGCGTGCTCGGGCGAGGATGACACGGACGAGGACGAGGGGGAGCTGGTGACCTCGAGACCCATGTCCATAGCTTACAGGTTACGGCTAGAAGGAGAGTATTTGGTGATGGGCCGGTGTTCTTCCTTCTTGAGCTTAGTGACCAGTGAGTGGAGTGAGCTAGCTGTGAGATGGTTGAGCTTGAGTGAGAGTGTTCTGTTGTTGTTCAGTACCTGGACAGTGTGAGACTTATTTATAGGTATGTGTTGTGTGGGAGCTGGAAGTGTTTGAACGCGCTCAGGACAGCAGTGGCGATGACGATGTCCGAAGAGCTGGTGACAATGAGACCAAGCGGATTAAATTATGTGGGCTTGTTTGTTTTGTAGTGTTAAAAAAACAAAAGGCACCTTCCTGCTGTCTGCTTAACAGCGGCGATGCAGCGGTGGTGGCTTCATTCGTTGAGTGTGTTACTGAGGTCCGCCGGCTGATCGGCCCGTGAAGCCGTCAAGGCACAATGAGACAGACACTCAACGAGGATTATCTGCTGCATGGTCTGGTCGATCGTCTGGTACCCCGAATAGAGCGGAGGCTAAAGGAGGGACACCCGACGACGATAGTCAAATACTACTCCCTCCGTCCACAAATAACTATGCATACAGGTTTTCAAGAAAAAAATTATTAAGTGGAGTAAAAAATGTATTGAGAATATGCATTTCTCCTCTTTAATTATTTCACCTCCAATGAGCTAAATGCATGTAGAAATAAGGAGAACATGTGCTCAATATTTATTGACTGATTTCCGTGCGATGAGAGAGAAGTAATTAAAATCCATTGAAAAGATAGGAATTCACTCTTTTGTGGATAATGTTTAAAGCTAGATGTCCACTTATTTGAGGACGGAGGGAGTAGGTGGCTGAAGCCTTAAATTGCAGGTATAGTGTAATGAAGTAACAATTTTTAGAATCGTTGTTATCCTGCTCGACCTGTATTTGTTGCATCTGCAACTTGAAGCCCAAAATTCGTGATTTTGTGCATCACAAATAAAAATAAAACTCTGAACGTGGTGGTTTGTGTACCGATAGCCTCAATAGAGGTAATTTTGTGGAATTTTCCTCTAATCAATTTATTTTCACCCGTTCCATTACATTTGCGACACCACAGAGAAAACGGCACCAATCCTATCGAAGCAACCCTAGATGGCCTCCCACCTATTGGTATACTCGTCTTCTAACAATGGCATTGTTTAAAATGTTGCGGCAAAAGGGGTGGTGAATTTTGGACTAATAACTATACTTCATAAGAAAGAGGATGCGGTTTAAATCAACATTATCTTCCAATTTGTCTGATAAATGTGAATTTCAATATATTCACAAAAAGGTACCAACAGAATGACGAGGATAACCCCAAAGGTAATTCGACCAACTCAAACTGCTCTCATGCAAGACCGTCGTATTCTTCGACAAGTGGTAGTGTTGCATGAAACCATCGACGTACTTCATAGGAAGAAAATAAATGGAGTTCTCTTTTAATTGATTACGAAAAGATCTATAACAAGGTTAAATGGTCTTTTCGTCATAAAACATTGTGCGTGGAAGGATTTGCACCAGACTATCAGGCAAGTTAATTTTGCAATTTGTTCATGGTTGATAAATTGGAGTAAAGGTAGTAATGATATTGGCCATTATTTCCGAACAAGAAAGGGGTTGACACGAGGTGATCCTCATGACCCATGCTTTTTTTTTAATTATAGTGGGACCATTTTTGTTGCAAGGGCAAAAGAGGATGGTCAAGTGGGTGAACTAGTACCATATCTAGTAGGCGGATGATACAATTCTTTTCATGGAACATGACTAGGAGACAACAGTGAACATATGGCTATTGTTGTGTTTAACAAAGTTGGGTCCAATGTGGATACAACCCGAATCACGAGGGTGAGAACAGCATGCGGCTAGAGAGCGATGAAGAGAAAATCCAGTGGTTCAGAGAATTTATGAGAGATGCGAGACGCCGTTGGCGCCTGTTACCACCAGAATTTGATCGGATCAAGAGGCAGGTCGCAATTTAAATGGGCTTGGAAGCCATGGATGTAAAACGGGTGCGAATCGGCCTTGTACGAGATTTTGGGCCAAGTGGCCCGTGTATCTGTAACTTTAGTAGGATACGCGTCGGTTAGGAATAAAGAGCTCAAGTTTAGCTCGTGCACGGTTGGGATTGTTCCCACGTTAGAAAGCCTACGGACTATAAATATGTATCTAGGGATATTGAGAAGGAGGACGAACACGTTCACAACAAACCAATCTAGGCGCATCACCACCCCTTGTTTCGAGGGTTTTCTCCCGGGTAAGCGTCATGCTGCCTAGATCGTATCTTACGATCTAGGCAGTATCTATTTATTCGTTACGTGATGTTGCTCGTGCTGAAGCGCTTTTGATGGCGAGCAACATCTTTATCATTAGATGTTTTAGGGTTGACATAGATGCTTTTCTGATATCATGTTAGCTATGCTACCCTTCAACGTCTAGCTACCCTTACGCCTATCCTAGGTGTAAGGGTAGCTTCTTGCTTAGTCTTTGCTTGATAGATCTTATCTGTTATAGTTGTTCCTTGTCCTTCAAGGATTGGTTTAATATCCGTATAGTTAGTGACGAGGGAATACCTCGGCAATGCCTACGTATTGTAGACTAGGGTTTTCGGGAGAGAGCGACGATGGAGATTCCGGGGACGAGATTAGGCACACGACGTACCCAGCTTCGGGTCCCCTCGGTGGAGGATCCCTACGTGCTGCTAGCAATCCAGTATATGATCATATGTATGTTTACAGGGTGCCGCCATAGCGGATCTATGTTGTCTATATTCTGTCTACTTGTTCTCTATGTCTTGGTCCCCTTATTTCGGGTGCCCTGGCTAGCTTTATATATGCAACCAGCCTAGGGTTTTACAAGAGTCCTAGTCGACTACTTCTTCGGGTCGCCTTGTTGGGCCTTCTCTCCATATTGGGCCGAGCCGATCCAGGTATACCAATAATGGGTACCCAAAGGGTATGCCCATGTCAGTAGCCCCCGAGTTTATAGGGAAGTCGAAGACTTGCGTAGAAACTCCAAGCATAACCATCTCCGAAGTCGAAGAAAATACAAGGCGAGGCCCATGTCGTAGATCATGTGTAGCATAGATGATGTCGACGTTTCTCGAAATTATCGGGTGCGCGACCAGCGCTCCCGATAGGAGTAGCCCCCGAGTCTATGGACAAGTGCTCACACTTGGGCATAGACTCAAGTTGTACTACTCGGTGAAGAACTTTAACTATATTTCTGGAGGACTTGATGAAATCCATGTGGTCCCGATGGGAGTAGGCTCCACTCGAGTCGTAGAATCGAGTCGAGTCTCCAAACCTTGATTGTCGTAGATATTGTCGAAGTTATTTTCTATCGGGTGCGCGAACAGCGCTCCCGATGGGAGTAGCCCCCGAGGCTACAACCAAGTACTTGTGCTTGGTTGTAGGCTCAACGCTTTATGCCGCTATATTGTCATTCTTTCTTGAGCTTTTCACATTTATCGGGTGCGCGACCAGCGCTCCTGATGGGAGTAGCCCCCGAGGCTACAGCCAAGGACTTGTGCTTGGTTGTAGGCTCAACTTGCCTTTAATTGACACCACAACTTTTCCTCTTTCTTGTATCTTATCGGGAGGGTGAACAATACTCTCGATAAGAGTAGCCCCCGAGCCTATGGGCAAGTGCTTGCACCTGGGCATAGGCTCAAGTTGTACTACTCGATAAAGAACTTGGCGCAGCC
This sequence comes from Lolium multiflorum, assembly GCA_030979885.1. Taxonomy (NCBI): domain Eukaryota; kingdom Viridiplantae; phylum Streptophyta; class Magnoliopsida; order Poales; family Poaceae; genus Lolium; species Lolium multiflorum. The sequence goes on from JAUUTY010000501.1 coordinate 86,704, forward strand.
CCTCTTTTTATCGACTCCAAGCCGTTGCTATTTTTATTTGACATCCATATCTATATTGTACAGGGATAATGGTAGTTGGGGCTAGTTCATCTGACGGATCAGGTACTAGTTAACTGCTCTAGTGGCAATCCGCAAAAACCTACTTCAAGATCACGTCCCTGGACATGATCTCGGGATACTGGTGTTAACTCGACAGGTGCCGCTTAAGGTCTTACCATTCTGTCGAGCCCCAGTCATGTTTTATCGGGTCCACAGCGCGTCCGCTGGAATATTTCTTCACATCTGTTGATGTGGAAAAAAGTAGCAGAGCGCAGTCTTCGGCGATGCCACGCCACACAGGACGGACCCGGGGTCTTACCTTCGCAGAGTTTTGCGGCATTCAGAGATTGTTCGCGACTTTGGCGCTCTGAGAATATATTGTCTAGTGCCTTGTTCGGCTAATGCAATGACCCATTTTGCGGGTTCTTCTATATTTTTCTCGGGCGTGATGAGACAGCCGCATATATTGGATTCTTCTATATTGTCGGGTACATCACCGATACTCTTGCTCGGAACAAATGACGAGTCAATAGACCCGAAGATTTGTCTGTCCTCTTTTCTCTCTCTTTTTTTTTTGTTCCTCCTTGATGATAATTTCGTCAAGTTCCTCCTTCAGGAAAATTTCTTTGGGTCCTCCCTAATTCTTCGGGTCCTTCCTGAGGACAATTTTTCGGGACCTCTTTGAAGATAATTTTTCGGGACCTCCTTGAAGATAATTTGTCGAGACCTCCATGAAGATAATTTGTCGAGACCTCCTTGAACATAATTCTTCGAGACCTCCTTGAACATAATTCTTCGAGACCTCCTTGAACATAATTCTTCGGGACCTCCACGAAGATAATTCTTCGGGTTCTCATTGAATAAAATTTCGTCGGGTTCTCTCAAGATTTCGTCGGGTTCCTGATTTCGTCGGGTACTCCTTAAGGATAATTTCTTGGGACCTTTTTGAGGATAATTTTTCGGGTCCTGTTCTTTCTTGAAGACAATTTCGTCGAGTTCTCCCTGTAGACAATTTCTTCGGGTTCTCTTTTATAAACTTTGAAATTTGCTTTCTCCTTCATAAATGAACAAACTTTTTCTATCTTTTCCTTGACTCTTTTTTTTTTTCGCATGCGGTGTCAGATGCTCAGATTCGATGATATGTAAAGTGAATACACGCCGCGCAGCCCCCGAGTATCGGGTGCGACGAAAGTAAATGATAATCAACTTTGTACAAAATAAAAGAACACTTAGCTTTTTTGACATGACGAAGTCGATGCATGATGAAGTCTTCGAGTGTAGATAAGAAATCTAGCCAAAGTAGAAATCACCAAATAGAGATAATAGATGCCGCCAAATTGTTGATGAAGAAATAGCCGAGCCCCCGAGCACTCCTGGGGTGACGTTATGATTTGTTACTTAGATGCTGTGTCGCAGTTGCGACCCAAGGCGAAGTCATGGTTGAGCCCCCGAGTGTTAGCCATGATGTCGAAAGAAGTTAGTCGGAGTCACAAAGTCACATAAATTAAAGCCATTCAGTATGAAGCCATTGTCATAATATAAGTCCATGAAGATGAAGCCAAGGTATTTGAGATGAAACCATATTGGAGATTACGCCATGAAATATGAATCTGCCGATATTATAAAGGATGAATCCATTGAACCGAAGAATCCAGTAATAACCATGGAAGGTGAATCCATTGATGTCATAGAAGATGAATCCTTTGATCCGAAGAAAATAAATCCAATAATAGCCGTGAATATTGATATTGATATTATAGAAGATGAACCCATTGACCCGAAGAAAAGAATTCCAATAACAACCATAGACGATATATCCATTGACGCCTCGTATAGTATTGTATAAGAAGAAACCAATGATATCCCGAAGAAAATACATCCAGCATGCCGAAGAAGATAAATCCTCTGATCCGAAAAATAAATTCACTGACCCAAGATATGTAAGGTAATATTGTATTTTAGAGGAGACCAATTATTATAATAAGATGAATCCGACGAAGATAAGTCCAGTAATCCAAAGAAGATAAATCTACTGAGCCAAAGGAGATATTTTTACTAAGTCGAACCAAATAAGTCCACTAAGCCAAAGAATATGCATCCAGAGCCGAAGAACATTAATCCGCTGAGTCCGGGAAAGTTATATTTACTAAGCCCTCCACTGATCCTGAAGTACATCACATGAGTAATATATATCTTGCGAAAAAAATCCTGATAAATTTTACTTCACAATATCCGAATAATCAAGTATATTTTTATGGTAACAATGTAATGGTGCAGCTTTCGATTGTTCGAGTGCGACGAAAATAAACGATAATCAACTTTGAAAAGGAAATACTTAGCTCTATTATTGGATGCGACGAAGTCGGTGTAGAAGTAGGTCATCCGGCAGATGGAGTCGATGAAGTGGACACAGCCGATGAAGTGTGCCGTTGTTGTCAAAACGTCGAAATTTTCTGGATTTACGATGAAATTGCTGCTTGATATCGACGAAATTGACTCTATCGAAGATGAACTTGAAGGATGTTGGCGATGAACTCGACGGATTCTTCCACGCAGTCGCGATCTCGACATAGCTGATAACGATGACTTCTTTTTCTTGACTTCGATCTTGCCGATGATGTTGACGATAAATCTGATGGATCCCGCCCAGATGACAAAATCCAGTCGTCGCAAATCCCCACAGACGGCGCCAATTGACGAGGGAATACCTCGGCAATGCCTACGTATTGTAGACTAGGGTTTTCGGGAGAGAGCGACGATGGAGATTCCGGGGACGAGATTAGGCACACGACGTACCCAGCTCGGGTCCCCTCGGTGGAGGATCCCTACGTGCTGCTAGCAATCCAGTATATGATCATATGTATGTTTACAGGTGCCGCCATAGCGGATCTATGTTGTCTATATTCTGTCTACTTGTTCTCTATGTCTTGGTCCCCTTATTTCGGGTGCCCTGGCTAGCTTTATATATGCAACCAGCCTAGGGTTTTACAAGAGTCCTAGTCGACTACTTCTTCGGGTCGCCTTGTTGGGCCTTCTCTCCATATTGGGCCGAGCCGATCCAGGTATACCAATAATGGGTACCCAAAGGGTATGCCCATGTCAGTTAGGTCTTACAAACGGGTTGGACGATCCGGTAGCGCATAAGATGTAGTTTTGCTATGCCTAGAGGGATTGTTCCGGGGATCGACTTCATGTTGGTTTTTAGGCCTCTTTAGGACTAGCTTTCCTATTATCTTACGCGTCTGCTAGGCCCAATTACGCGTAGGATGTTCCAGTTATGCGGTGAAAACCCTAAACTGTCGTAGATTGGTCCATCTTGATATTGACTAAGCAAGACTCCCATGTTTATTGCAAATCTAATACGAACCATGGGACAATCGGCTCTTTGAGCCGATCCACAGAACAACGTAAGAGCCGATCGGGGCTCGTATTTAATGTTTACGTGTCTTTGCCATGCAGGAAGCCAATCGAAGCAATCCAACACCTCGACTAGGTATAGGTCGGTGGCACGCCCTGCATTTAGCGGACGTGTGCCGAAGGCATTGCGGGCCGTCGCCCGAGGACCAGGGCCAACCGTAGTCCTGGGAGCCTCCCGGCTCTACGGTGTTGATCGTCGCCAAGCTCGCCGGTGGGTTTTGGCAGGCAACACATTCTGGCACGCCCGGTGGGACAGTCTTCAACAGCCATGTCGACGTCTACAGTTGAGGTGGCTGGCGAGCCAGTCACATACGAAGAGCTGCCCGATGAGCATAAGAAGAAGTATGATGAGATGAAAGCTATCCTGGAAGCCGATCTCATCGGCTCTTTTGCGAAGACCCGGTCACATGGCATCAGGTGGAGAGGGTTCTCACCAGAGGGTGCTCTCGATCAGATAGATTTGTCTACTCCCTCAGAGGAACGCACCAGGGCTCTGCGCCAGGAGGTCAACTGCATGGTGGCCCACTCTGTTCACCGCCATTCTGAGAGTTTGGTGAATGCCTTTGAGCGCGTCGCGGTTCGCGTGGTCCAGGAGATCATGAAGCATCAGTATTCTCCATCGGGGCCTACCCTAGGTACCCACCAAGGGGAGATCCCACTACACACCAGACCGCCGCTACCCTTCGCACTGACAGCCCCAGAACCGCCGGTTTCACCGGCGTACATCGTCTACAAAATTGGAGGCGATCCTGGCGACTGCTAGTTCCTGTACGAGCCACCCAAGGAGATCCCTCATGGATATGTGTGCGCATACGTGCCGGATTCTAACGCCTTCGCGCGCACGAACCAGTTTTCAGCGGGAGGGACTTCTGGAGCACTAGCTGTGGTTCCTGGAGCAGAGGCAGAAAAGCAAGCGTGGCTAGCCAAATACGCCACCGCAACAACTCATAACAGCACAGCTCCTGCAGCTAGTACAGTGGAACAGGTCAGCATAATCTTGAGAGACCAGTTCGGCTTACTGCCGAAGAGGAAAACAATCGGCTATTCCAAGCCGTACCCTGATGACTATGATCTCATTCCACTGCCACCCAAATATCGGCTCCCTGAGCTCTCAAAGTTCAGTGGATCAGAAGGATCCAGCTCAATCGAACATATCAGCCGATATTTAGCACAGTTAGGCATGATTTCAGCATCGGACCAGCTGCGCGTAAGATTCTTTGCGCAGTCTCTCACGGGACCAGCTTTCGGTTGGTACGCCTCACTGCCGCCGGATTCCATCCGGACATGGAAACAGCTAGAGGAGCAGTTTTACCTACAATATCAAACAGAGACTACCGAAGCTGGCATTGCCGACCTGGCCTAGGTACGGCAGAGGCGTGGAGAGACGGTGTCTGAGTATGTCCAGCGCTTTAGGACTGTCAAGAACCGATGTTATTCGGCTCGTATAACTGAGAAGGAAGCAGTCGAGTTGGCAGTACATGGCCTCGCAACACCATTCAAGGATTTGGTGTTCCAAGTAGAGTACAACTCGCTAGCGCAAATGGCTCAGAAGTTGACAGCATATGAGCAGCGTCACCCGGAGTTGTACCAAGACAAGTTCAAACGCCCAGTAGCCTTGGTCGAGGCGGACGAATTGGAAGACTCTGCAGAAGACCAGGAGGTAGCCGTAGCTGAATGGGCTCGGGGGGCATCCCCCGTGACGTGTACATGGGTAAAACCACAAGGACCAGCGAAGGGATTCGACTTCGATGTGAGCAAAGTTGAACAGATTTTTGACCTGCTGCTCAAAGGGAAATAGCTGAAGTTACCCAAAGGCCACAAGATCCCTACGACGCAAGAGCTAAACGGAAAACCATACTGCAAGTGGCACCACTCGTTCACCCATGTCACCAGCGAATGCAAGGTGTTGCGTCAACAGATTCAAATGGCGATAGAACAAGGCCGTCTGATTTTCGGTCAGTACGCCATGAAGATGGACACGCAGCCGTTCCCTGGCGTCAACATGGTAGAACTTAGCCGATCCGCAAGGCATCGGCTAGACCTTTCGTTCGATGTCAACATGGCGGGGTCCGTGTACCGCCATGGCAAGGACAAAGAAGAGAGCAGCCACTCCAGTGGCAAGAACAAAGAGGAGGCCGGTTCAAGCGATCGGCTTCAACGTGACGACAAAAAGTACATCACTGAAAAGCAAGTCAGGAGTGTGCGCTACCAGCGGCCACTCTCAGACCATCTCCTTAACAAGTACGGACGCCAGTATGACCAACGTCGGCGGTATGACGGCGATGACCAGGAGTATCATCGGTCTGACATCGACGACAGAAAAATGCGTCGGCACGATCGGGACGACGAAAGATATGAGCGTCGCACAAGGGAGACGTCACGAGAACAGAGGGACATGCACAGGCACTGGGACTGCCCCTTCTTCAAACATTGCTGGGATTCAGGGATGAGCCGATTGCCCACAATCGACAATTGCCCAGAGTGTAGGCAGAAAAGGAGAGACACTGGCGACGTGTTGGTGTTCAAACGTCTAGGGCCACTCCCCTCCCGTAACAGGCGAGCGGAGCCACCTCAGGAGGAAGATCTTGAGGAATCAGAAGACGAGGAAGAAGACCGATACCATCGGCCAAGGTGGTGCCCAGACGGACTTAGCCACTCCCAGAAACGACGGGTCCAGCGACTGCGTAGCTTGGAAGAAGCTGAGGCGCAGTACCTGCACACATTAAGGAAGGCACGGCCCGATCTGGCCGAGAAGATCCAGCAAACCTTGAACGCAGAAGATCGACCACCTAAGAAGGAATGGCGCCCCAAACAGACGAAAGCCGATGCGAAGGCATCGGCTGGCACCAATATGGTGTTCATGCTTCCCTCAGAGTTCTGCGCTCCAAGGAACGAAGAAGTGCCGATAGCGCAGTTCGACTTCGGCCCACGACCAATCATTTTTGAAAAGCCACGGGAGAAAAGCTACAAGCATATGAAGGCCCTGTATCTAAAAGGATATATCAATGGGCAGCCCGTCGGCAGGATGCTGGTTGACACGGGAGCGGCAGTCAACATCATGCCATACTCCATGCTGCGGCGTTTGGGACACTCCAACTCGGATCTGATCAAGACCAACGTCACGTTAAGCGATTTCAACGGCCAAGCGTCAGACGCTCAAGGCGTTCTGAGCGTAGACCAAACTGTGGGCCGGAAAACTATCCCTACGTCGTTCTTCATCGTCGACAGTAAAAGCACCTATGATGTCTTGCTAGGGAGAGACTGGATCCATGCCAACTGCTGCATTCCATCCACGATGCACCAATGCTTGATACAGTGGGATGGAGATGAAGTAGAAGTCGTCCACGCCGATGATTCGATTGAAGTATCAACAGCCAGCATGAACATCTGGGACGCGGACGGTCAGGAGCCAATCTCTGGAGTCGATTTGAACGACTGCGAGCGCATTGAGGTTACAAAAAACGGGGTGAGGCTGGTCTTATCCACTGGCCTGGCAGCGTAACCACACCAAAATCACAAGGTTGTAGCAAGGCCGATCCCTGCGATCGGCCCCAAAAAATAAAACTAAGTTGTAAACCTCTGTTGAACAATACAATCAAAAAGGAGGCCGATTCAGGCAATCGGCCCATATTACCCTCATCATATCTTTCGCCTGTGTTCAGCATTGACCTTACAGGTGATGGAAAGCTAGGGTATGGGTTTACATCAGCTGACGAGCTAGAAGAGATCGACATTGGTCCTGGGGATAAGCCACGGCCAACATTTATCAGCAAAAAGTTGGATCCACATCTGAGGAGTCTGAACATTGAGGTATGCCGATTGGATTTCCAGCGTCGTGCCTGTGGAGAAGAAGGATGGCTGAATGCGCGTCGCCATAGATTTTCGAGATCTCAACAGAGCCACTCCAAAGGATGAGTATCCAATGCCGGTAACAGAAACTTTGATCAACGCTGCTGCTGGTCATAAAGTATTAAGTTTCATGGATGGCAACGCCGGCTACAACCAGATTTTCATGGCTCCAGAGGACATAAACAAGACCGCATTCAGAGTACCAGGTGCAGTGGGCTTGTTCGAGTACGTGGTCATGACATTCGGATTGAAAAACGCCGGCGCAACATATCAACGAGCCATGAACTACATCTTCCATGACCTGATTGGCAAATTGGTAGAGATATACATCGACGACGTGGTAGTCAAATCGGTCTCGGTGGAAGGACACTTGGAAGATGTGCGACGTGTTTTGGACCGAACTAGGAAGTTTGGACTAAGGATGAATCCAAAGAAGTGTGCCTTTGGTGTAACGGCCGGTCAATTCCTGGGATTCTTAGTTCATGAACGTGGAATCGAGATCGGCCTGAAGAGTCAGGAGGTGGTGCGCACAATGAAGCCGCCTACCACAAAGAAAGAACTGCAGTGTCTCGTCGGTAAAATTAACTTTGTCAGAAGATTCATCTCCAACTTGTCAGGGCGAATCGAGCCGTTCATGGGGTTGGTGAAGATTAGAGCCGATGAAGAATTTCGCTGGGGGGCAGAGCAACAGCAAGCTTTCGACGATATCAAAGAGTATCTATCAAAGCCGCCTGTGTTAGTTCCGCCCCAGCAGGACAGGCCATTCTACATTTATTTATCACTTGCTGACACCTCCATTGCCTCAGTGGTGGTTCAAGTTTATGATGGTCTGGAAAGAGTCGTGTTTTACCTCAGCAGAAGGATGTTGGATGCAGAGACTAGGTACCCTGAGGTCGAAAAGTTGTGCCTTTGCTTATTCTTTACCTGCACCAAGCTTCGACACATCCTGCTCACCGCAGAGATCGTCATCATCTGCAAATCAGACGTGGTCAAACACATGTTGTCGGCTCCTGTGTTGAAAGGCCCACTTGGCAAGTGGATGTTTGCGCTATCGGAATTCGATCTCCGGTATCAGCCAGCGAAGGCAGTCAAGGGACAAGCACTAGCTGATCTTATTGCTGAGCGAATCAACACGGACATTGCGACGCTGTCGGTACGTGCATGGGCCATGTTCTTCGATGGATCGGTTTGTGAGGACGGTTGTGGCATCGGGATTCTGCTTGTGTCGCCTCGGGGGGCAACATATTCCTTCTCCATCAGGTTACCCACCCCTTGCACCAATAATGTCGCTGAGTATGAAGCAATGTACAAGGGCATGGAGTTGTTGATAGAAGCCGGTGCAGAGGCAGTCGAAGTTTTTGGAGATTCCAAGTTGGTAATTTCCCAGCTCACAGAGGAATATAAATGCGAGAGCGAGTCGCTCTTCCCACTATGGATGCAATGCCGCGAGCTGATGACACAATTCAAGTATATAAACTTCAGTTGGATCCCGAGGTCGCAAAATACTGAGGCCAACGATCTGGCCCAGACGGCATCAGGCTACAAGGACGTCGCAGAAGGAGCCGATGTCCAGATATATGCCTTGGAACCAGATGACTGGAGAGCCGATATCTTCAATTATTTGAAAGATCCGGCTCGGGGGGAACCTAAACGGATAAGGTACAAAGCCATGAAGTATGTCCTCATAGGAGATGATATGTTTTACCGGACTCTGGAAGGACTGCTTCTCAAATGTTTGCTTGAGGACTGCTTCACATACTATAAAGGTTGCCAAGCATGCCAGATGTTTGGAAAAATTCAGATGGTGCCCGCATCAGCAATGAACCCTATCATCAAACCTTGGCCATTCCGAGGATGGGGCATGGATATGATCGGCAAAATCCATCCTGCGTCAAGCAAAGGCCACGAATGGATTCTGGCTATCATATATTACTTCACCAAATGGGTGGAGGACGTCCCGATGAAAAAGGTAAAATCGGAAGATGTTATCAATTTTGTTAAGGAGCATGTCATTCATAGATTCGGGATTCCCCAGACTATTACGACCGATGGAGGTTCGGTTTTCATTTCTAAAGAGTTCAGAAAATTCTGTGATGACATGGGAATTAAGTTGATCCGATCGTCTCCGTACTATGCTCAAGCAAATGGGCAGGCTGAAGCGTCCAACCAGAGCCTCATCAAGCTGATTAAGAGAAAAGTTGACGAACACCCTAGACGTTGGCATGAAGCGTTGTCAGAAGCTTTGTGGGCTTATCGTATGTCATGTCATGGAGCTATAAAAACTTCACCATATCAGCTGGTTTATGGGCAAGAAGCCGTATTACCTTGGGAGATTACGGCTGGGTCGAGACGTATCACGTTTCAGAATGATCTGACATCTGAAGAGTATGCAGCCCTGATGAGTGATAGTATTGAGGACCTAACGGAACTTAGACTTTGGTCATTGGAAAAGATTAAAGAGAATAAGGCCAAGGTGGCTCGTGCATACAACAAGAAGGTGAGACCGAAGGAGTTCCAAGTTGGCGATCTGGTATGGGAAGCTGTGTTGCCGTTAGGAACTAAGGACAAAGCATATGGTAAATGGTCTCCTAATTGGCACGGCCCGTACAGAGTCGACCAGGTCTTGAAGGGTAATGCATATATGCTTGAGCAGTTGGACGGGGTTAAGTTCCCAGTAGCTGTCAATGGGCAGCATCTCAAGAAGTATTTCCCAAGCATGTGGGATGATGGACAGTGAGATATGGAGGCCGATCATGAAATCGACCAGTAAAAAAAAAATTACACAAGTGATAGCCGATGCACAAACATCGACTCCAGGATACAAAGCCGATGCGCAGTCATCGACTCTAGAGGAACAAGCGCAACGGATCATCTTCGAGCCAGAGGTTTGAGGTTTGAGGTTTGCATGGTCATGAATTGGACCTGTTCAAACGATGATTTGAGGGATCTGAGTTTATTTTCTCAGACGGAGATTGCAGTTATCGTGAGAATAGACAACTGAATCGGCAAGTTGGTTTGGATTGCGTTATATAAGAAAAAGCCGATGCGCTGCCATCGGCTCTCTGCGCCTTAATTTATTTGGACAATCGGCAAAATTGACAAGAAAACAAAATTTATAGAGGAATATTTTCTTCATTGATAAAGGATTTCTTACAAAGAAAAGGCCGATTGCTCAAAGGAAGGAAGAACAAAAGAAAGGTCTATTGGCCAACCTGCTACTGCTACTATTAGACCTATTCTACGGGCCGTCGCTGCCCTCGTCGTCGCCATCGGAGCTCTCGTCGGCGCTGCTGCCGGCGGGCTCCTCGTCGCTGCTCCAGTGGCCCTCATTAGGGGCCTCCTCATCTTCATCATCGTCGTCGTCGTCTGACCCGACGCGGAATCGTTTCGCCGGCGGGTAATCCTCGAGCGAGTCGTCGTCGTCTTCTTCCTCCTCTTCTTCGGAGGAAGTAGGGCCGTCCCAGGAGAACGAGTCGTCCTCGCTCTCCGATTCCAGTTCCCCATCGGCGAGAAACTGGAGGTCTTCGTCTCCGCTGGTCAAGGACTTGTCGTCCTCGGACCAGACGGAGGAGGCATGGTCCTCCTTGTCCCACTCGGTTGGGGCAAGGATGTCGTGCGCCGCCAGCGAGCCCCACTCCGGCGTAGCTTCGCGGGAGGAGGAGGAGGAGAAGGACTGGGAGGAGAGATCCGACGAGGCGGAGGAGGAAGAGGAGGAAGACATGGCTATGGAAGAAGGGGGTTTTTTGGTGCCGATGGTCAGAAACAGAGCGAGAGGATGAAGAGGCGAACTGTTCGGCGCGGTTAAATAAAGGGGATATAGTGGAGATTCAATGCCAGTTTCCGAGGAGGTGGTGCCCCAGAACTGTCAAATCGTGCAGAGAAGTTGAGAAGGCAAGGCGTCATGATGAAGATTCTGCGACGGTTCTGCCCTGCCACGACATGACCCAACGAAGGGAAATTTGGAGTGGTTTTGGAATTACCATTGCCAAAACCAGGGGGGCATGTGTTACCACCAGAATTTGACCGGATCAAGAGGCAGGCCGCAATTTAAATGGGCTTGGAAGCCATGGATGTAAAACGGGTGCGAATCGGCCTTGTACGAGATTTTGGGCCAAGTGGCCCGTGTATCTGTAACTTTAGTAGGATACGCGTCGGTTAGGAATAAAGAGCTCGAGTTTAGCTCGTGCACGGTTGGGATTGTTCCCACGTTAGAAAGTCTACGGACTATAAATATGTATCTAGGGATATTGAGAAGGAGGACGAACACGTTCACAACAAACCAATCTAGGCGCATCGCCACCCCTTGTTTCGAGGGTTTTCTCCCGGGTAAGCGTCATGCTGCCTAGATCGTATCTTACGATCTAGGCAGTATCTGTTTATTCGTTACGTGATGTTGCTCGTGCTGAAGCGCTTTTGATGGCGAGCAACATCTTTATCATTAGATGTTTTAGGGTTGACATAGATGCTTTTCTGATATCATGTTAGCTATGCTACCCTTCAACGTCTAGCTACCCTTACGCCTAACCTAGGTGTAAGGGTAGCTTCTTGCTTAGTCTTTGCTTGATAGATCTGATCTGTTATAGTTATTCCTTGTCCTTCAAGGATTGGTTTAATATCCGTATAGTTAGGCCTTACAAACGGGTTGGACGATCCGGTAGCGCATAAGATGTAGTTTTGCTGTGCCTAGAGGGATTGTTCCGGGGATCGACTTCATGTTGGTTTTTAGGCCTCTTTAGGACTAGCTTTCCTATTATCTTACGCGTCTGCTAGGCCCAATTACGCGTAGGATGTTCCGGTTATACGGTGAAAACCCTAAACTGTCGTAGATTGGTCCATCTTGATATTGACTAAGCAAGACTCCCATGTTTATTGCAAATCTAATACGAACCATGAGACAATCGGCTCTTTGAGCCGATCCACAGAACAACGTAAGAGCCGATCGGGGCTCGTATTTAATGTTTACGTGTCTTTGCCATGCAGGAAGCTAATCGAAGCAATCCAACACCTCCCTGACCAGGTATAGGTCAGGTGGCACGCCCTTGCATTTAGCTGGGACGTGTGCCAGAAGGCATTGCGGGCCGTCGCCCGAGGGACCAGGGCCAACCGCAGTCCTGGGAGCCTCCCGGCTCTACGGTGTTGATCGTCGCCAAGCTCACCGGTGGGTTTTGGCAGGCAACAACGCCATCGTTGCCTTGTACACCCCCGCACGATGGTTGTCGATGGTCCCCGTCACTTGGTGGGTCCCCTTGGTTAGCGCTTGCGCCTCTCGGATCCGTTGCCTCTTTCTCGCTCTCCTCTTCTCCTTCGTGGCATGCATCAGGAATACCCCATGGCGTGGTCCTACCTTGTCATTGAAGGTGTGTAACGAACGCCTATAAATTTTGGATGATGCCGTCTGAAGATGGTTGCTCGGGCAATCTAAAACCAAAGTGGCTAGCACATTGCTTCATTATTTTTCCTCTCATAATTTTCATGTACACCAGCTGGTGTGATCCATCAAGATACAAACTTTCATAACTTTGAGTAATGCAACAAGTGGACATGCTGTTGGCTCCCTGTTTCCAAAAGAAAAATAATGTGATGGCGAAAGCCCAGCACTAAATTAGGAATAAACAAGTGGCAGCTCCAAGCAAACTGGGAACACACCCTAAAGCAACACCTAAAGCAAGGCATGCACATCGCATGCCACAAATGGTGACCAGCAGCCACTATGGATGCCGCTGGTTACGGAAAACCAGTGACGGCAGCTGTTTTCTAGCCGCATCCAGCCAGCAGCACCGGAGGCAGAATGCAGATACGAACGGCTACAATATTTTATGCGGCACGATAAGGATGGGCGCGGCCAGTTTGACGATGACTCGCACGCGATAGCGACGCAGATAGATAGATTTGTGGGCGCCAAAAGCGCGGCGCTGGTGGGCGCGCTTTGTTTATTCGCGGCACTTGTTTTTGTTTGGCTCTTGGGTGGCCGTGGCCGTGGCCGTGTAGTGAAGCGCGCGCGGGGGCACGCAGCTTCCGTGGGCTCTCTTGTTTGTTTCACGGCTGTGCACAGCTACCTTTGCTTCGCAGACCAAACTTGCTCTTGGGACCAGCATATTCCCTGGACTCTTGGCCCTGCGTGTGGAATGGCTCAAGTAAAAGCTGTCAAAGCGAGTGACCTGACGTTTTACCTGACGGCGTCTGACCGGGATGAATTCACGTGGTGGATTTGGGAAGTTAACCGAGCATGGTAAAGCCAGGTACACGCCATTGCAACGAGTCACCACTGCGCTCAGCAGAGAACAACTTTCAGGCGCTTTGACTTTGACCTGCCTAGCTTTTCATAACTGAGAAATTAATCAAGTCGTGGAGGCGGCTGTGAAGATTTGAGGTACTCCTACCAAAACAGTACGTACTATACATTGTCTCCTTGTCCCTTGCTGCACTCACGGACACAAGTAAAGCTGAGTGCTGGCATGGGCCCAAATAAAAAATCTGAATTTTAATACTACCTCTGCTTTATTGACACTGATATAGGTGTATCTAGATAGGTTTTAGTTGTAGATACATACATTTTAGCGGGCAGCAAGTAATATGGATTGGAGGAAGCATGATTTGTTTATATTTGAGATTAAAAAAATCAAATTTTCTAAAGTTTAGGGAAGTAATGCCCTCATTCAATTGATTTTCCCCGACTCATTAGTTTCTCTGGGTCTACCCATGCCTTTTCGTTGCGAGTACCCGCGGATCGAATGCGGCGGGCAGCCCTGGAAAGCAGACGTGTGAGGTGGAGTCGGATCTCTGAGGCGGCAACCACGGAACGACGGAGGCCAGGAGAACGCGGCTACGAGACCAGCGGCAGAGAGTGGCACACCCGCCACAAACCACGGCGTCTTTCGACGACGACGTGGCGGACGACATGGTAACCTCTCCAGCTAGATCGATGGCGAACGCCCTCGCTCATGAGGTTGCCGCACGAGATGGAGCCAAAGCGGTGATCAGTAAGAGACGATCTCCGATAAGGTCGTAGCCAAGAACTGCGGCATCCTTGGGACAAGATGTTTCGAGGAAAACCGTAGATCTAGGTTTTCCTCTAGGGTTTTCCGGATTGAACGATGACACAACTTTTGGTTGCTCACCCTCTTGTGGGGCATCGTTTTAAAATGCATGCTACCTCAAGGGGTTCTTTTGGTGGAGCGATGTTTCATCTTCCGCATCAATCGAGGCGGGTCTCGCTTAATGATCGTGGTGCTATAAGGGTGCGTTGTCCCTGCATTGTATCCCCTTTGTCATTTAAGGTTAATCCATGTATTTTGTTTGTAAAGCTTGTTAAATTATATGCCCACTCCAATACTTTTAAGTGACTTGGGTTTAGTACTTCCTTCGTTTCAAGAAAAACATCTTAACTTTGTTTATATACACAGAGATATATACTCCCTCCCGTCCGAAAAGATTGACGCGAAGCTAACGTAACATTAGCGTATAAATAGGTATACTCTGCGTCGATTAAATCCGAATGGAGGTAGTATATAGGTATGTTTTAGCTATAGATACACATGTATCTAGAAAAAATTGAGAAGGCTATTTTATTAACTGAGTGAGTACAAAATTACAAAACTCCATTACAAAAATTTAAGTAAGGCAAAGACTGGCACGTGCGCCCATGCTCATTTTTTTCATGTACTAGCTGGAGGTACCTCAGAGATTCCCCGCATAAAGGTTCGGTCCTTGTATAGTACGGAGTACTCCTATTTCAGGAAAGTCAACAGTCAAAAGCAATGCTCTGTTTCCCCAATCTGCAGGATCACATTACCAGAAACTGCAAGCAGCGACCGTACAGCGCCAAGCTTTCGCCGTCGGAAGCCAAGACAAGAAAAGCAAAATTCAAACTACCCCTAGCACTACGACGGCGAGCTAGCTCTGGTAGCTCCAGAGCGGCACATCGGCGAAGCTGGCCTCGCCACAATCGCTGAGAGCGGCGGCCGCGGCCAAGGAAGGCGGCAACTCCATGAGCATCCCCTGCGCCAAGCTCGCGTAGTACAGGTCCCAGCCCATGTCGCTCACCACGTCCAGCTCGAACGGCGAGGAAGACTCCTCGTCGTCGGTCAGTGGGGAGGAGGGCGTCGAGGGGGAAGTACCGGACAGAGCGTCCTCCTCGCCCAGCGCCTGGCGCCGCTCGAAGCCCTCGACGGCCTCCGTGACGGCGTGGCGCACCTCCTCGAGGCTGGCGTAGGAGGCCGGCACGGCGAGCAGCTCGGCCGAGTCGGCGAAGTTGAGGCGGGCGGCCCCGGGGCCGGCCAGGGCGAGCATGGCGGCGTCGTGCGCGCGCGCGGCGATCTCGGCGGTGTCGAAGGTGCCGACCCAGAGCCTGCTCCCTTGCCTGCCCGGGACGCGCACCTCGCACACCCAGCGCCCGGCATTGCCCCTGCGCCGCACGCCGCGGTACACCGGGTGCCGCGTCTCCCTGAACTTGGTCCGCCCCGCCGGCCGCTTCGTCCAGGCCGCCAGCTGCGTCTGCTTCCCCGGCTGCTCCGAGGAGGTTGAGGGCGAGTAGTAGTCCACTCTGCGCGGCGACCCCGAGTCGTCGCTCATCTCCTTCTTGATCGGACACATCTTCATGTTCTGCTCGATTCACAATCCGACAAGGAGCTTATGTCTCTGTTCCTTGGCCTTGGAGGGTTCTTGATGCTTTTTGTTTGCTGAAGTGAAGTGGTTTTGCTCTGCGATGAGAAATTTGAGCAGAGTGGTTTCGGAAGCTGGTACTTATAGGTGGTGGCGCGCAGGGGGCAAAACGCGGCGAGCGAGCCGGTGGCTGAGAGGACACAGGCTGGAGACGGCGAGCGAAGGGGGAAGCAGAGAAGAGGGAGACTTCGAGAGTGACCGACTGATTTCTTTATTTTATCTGGGAATCCACTAGACGACCAGTACCTTCTATCTTTCTTTTGTGTCATGTCTCTTGTCATTTTCTGCCTTAGCTTAGCTTTGAATACTTTCGCCCCTGCGCCCCACTCTGCGGCCAGCTTAGGGCATGCCCAACGCTCCACGCTGGACCACTGCCTCAGCCGTCCACGTCGTCCCGAAGATGCCAACTCACCCAAACCTAGCTCCTGCAAATCAAAGTGGTCTCCTGCAGGAGAGCTCGCCGCTCCCCTGACAAAAGAAACGAGGCGACCGCCGAGGCGACGCGGTGGGCGAAAGCAGTCGCCCCAGCCGAATCTCGCGCTCCCGCGCCACCAGAATCCCGCGCTCGCGCTCACCTTCCCGCCAAATCGCGCGCTCGCCCACCCGCCAAATCCACTTTCGCACCAAGAGCTGAACCAGAGAAGGCGGGCGAGCGACCGGAGGCGAAGTACGCGTGAAGAAGGCTGTGTTCGTCCTCAACAAATCGCTGATCGTCCTCGACATCTCGCCGACAACACCGTTGATTTGCTGCTCTCCTGGAAGGTACGAGTCGATCTCTTCCCGTCTCCCTTGAAGAAGGCCCTAGGTTCTTAACGATTCTTCTAGAAATTGGATTTCTTTGATTCGATTTGGTAAATTTATTGATCAAAGGTAGCTTCTTTCGATGATGCAGTTTTGATCTGCATCTTCGATTTGGTCAAAATCCATGCTTTTGGAGAAACCCCAAATTTCCCATAACTTTTCTGGCTTCCTAAGATTCGGTTCGATCTGGTAAATTGACTGATGAAAGTGGCTTCCCCGATACTGCAGTTGTGACCCGTATCTTCAGATTTGGTCAAAAATCTGAGCTTGCGTGAGACCCCCAATTCCCCATGATTTGTTTCTATCGGGACATGCCTCCATGTGTGCTTCATAGGACGAACAAGCTAGCTGTCTCCCTGTATATTACTATCGTTGATGTTTAATTAGCTCTAGTAGTATACTCTACTGTAGTTTACAACTTATTTTGATTGAGCAAATACATGTGACGGCAACCAATCCTGTTCGCAGCTTGTATAGTTTACAACTTATTTTGAGTATTGTAATCTCCAAGTGGTTAGATAAACACAGGATTCTTACATGTGTGCCTGATAACGCTGAGTGATATATTTGTTTCATTACATGTATATCTGCTCCTTTGCGTTGGTATTTTAGTTTTGACTGAATTAATCAATCAACTGGTTGTAGATGTCTGATGAGTTTGACGACGAGTTTGACGATGACACAATTGACCCCACTGAAGTTTTTTCTTTAGAAGATTACCTTGCACAACAAAATAATCTGAACAACTTTGCTATCCAAATAGCCTCAAACATTCATGATGCACTAGGAGCTCCAAGTACTAGGCGTCGGTCAGCCTCTAGGATATATATTGAAAGGAACCGAGAATTCTACAACGACCGTCTCATTTCAGATTACTTCTCTGATAATCCTGCCTATCCCGATTACTACTTTCGTAGAAGGTTCCGCATGCGAAGATCACTCTTTCGACGCATTGTGGACGCTCTTGGTGAGTGGTCTCCCTTCTTCACTCAAAGGACAGATGCCCTAGGACGTCCAAGCCTATCACCTTTGCAGAAGTGCACTGCAGCTATCCGTATGTTGGCGTATGGTGTTCCAGCTGATGGTGCTGATGAATACGTACGGATTGGTGCAAGCACAACACTCAAGTGTCTTGAAGGATTCGTTCAAGGGGTGATTGCCAAGTTTGGTGGACAATATTTGCAAAGGCCAACCACGGAAGACGTGCAACGTCTACTAGAAGAGGGCGAGGCACGTGGTTTTCCGGGTATGTTAGGAAGCATAGACTGCATGCATTGGGAGTGGAAAAATTGCCCAGTTGGATGGCAGGGGCAGTTTATCCGTGGTGACTATGGTGTCCCTACAGTCATCCTTGAGGCTGTTGCATCCCATGATCTACGGATATGGCATGCCTTCTTTGGCGTTCCAGGATCCAACAATGATATAAATGTGCTCAATCAGTCACCATTGTTTACTGAAGTATTGCAAGGGAATGCTCCTCAGGTAGAGTACTATGTAAATGGGCAACAATACAAGAAGGGGTATTACCTTGCTGATGGGATATATCCCGAGTGGGCTGTTTTTGTGAAGACTGTACCACTCCCTCAAACTGATAAGGACAAGTTATTTGCAAAGAAACAAGAAGCCGCAAGAAAGGATGTCGAACGTGCATTTGGAGTTCTACAACAACGCTTTAAAATTGTGGCTGAACCTTCACGTCTTTGGGACCAAACAGACATGGGCAATGTAATGAAAGCATGTATCATCATGCACAACATGATTCTTGAGGATGAGAAGGGAGTTGTGTTACCCTTTGATTTGAATGAAGCTCTTGGAAGATCCAGCGCTCTACCACCGACGATGGTTAGCGGTGCTACACCTTTGTTCGCTGACGTGATCAGAAGAGATGTTCAGATTCGTGACCGTTCCATGCACAAACGTCTCAAACATGATCTGGTAGAACATATTTGGGAAAAGTTTGGCCAAGACCCAAATAATAACTTGTGATTTAGTAATTTTCTGTTTAGTGAACAACATTGTCTGTGTAATTCTCTGATTTGTATGCTTTTGTACTTCTCTGTTTGAGTGAATCAACTATATGTAATTGAAGTACTTGTAACTTATGAGTATTTGTAATTTCTGAATTTATTAAGCATTACTTCTCTGTTTCAGTTTGAATGGATTACCGTCCTCCTAATGGTTTCATGAGCTTCCTTCAAGGCCAAAGTCATCCCAGTTTCACCTATCCAACCAACCAACAGCTTGGTTTCCAATATCCAATGTTCCCTATGCTGCCGCCACCACCACCAGCTAATCCCTTCTCACCACCATCAGATCCCAGTAGCCCAACTCCACCACCTGCTCCACCATCTGCTCCACCATCTGGCAAGCGAAAGCGAGTCACAATTGATATAGAAGCTATTGAGGAAGATAAACAAAGGCTATATTATACTAAGGATGAGGATGTCAGACTGGTAAACTCTCCTTTTGCTATCTATTGCTATATGATCTGAGCAAGTATGAGGTGTCACTTGGTTATCTAATGTAGCATTGTGTTGGTTTTGTTCTTTGTGCAGGTGAGTGCTTGGTTGAACAACTCTGTCAATCCTATTGAGGGTAATGCAAAGAAAAGAGAGTACTACTGGAAGGAGGTTGCAGATGCATACAACAGTACAACTGAGAGTGACCGGAAAAGGGACATTAAAAACCTCAAGAATCATTGGTATAAAACAACCCCAAAGGTAACATCATTCAATGGCTGCTACAACCAGATCAGCGACACCTATGCAAGTGGTCGTTGTGATAAACAACTATTGCAACAAGCTCTAGACCTGTACCACAGCCGCCATGGACACCAATTCATGTATGTGCACTGGTGGGAAGCTGTTAGAGATAGCCAAAAGTGGAAGATTCACGTCTACACTGAAGGAGACGGAACAAAGAGGTCACAAGCAGCACCAACTGAGAAAACTCCACGTCCTACTGGTTGCAAGGCTGCAAAGAAAGCAAGAGGAAAGGATAAGGAAGCCCCTGCCGAGATAAATGGAATGAAAGAACAAATTGGGGCTTTTCTACAAGCTCAAGCTGAGACAAAGGTGCAAACCGAAGAGATGATGGAACTGCAGAGTCGGCTATCTGCTCAGAAGCTAGAAGCTAATCGACTTGCATATGAGGCGGCAAAGGAGAGAACGGTCGCTAAGCTAGCGGAGGAAAGGACCAAGTTGTTTGACAAGTTCACCGAGATGTTGAATGCCGACACTACAAGAATGGAGCCATGGGCAAAAGAGATGCATGTGAGGGCTGTCACAAGGTTAGGAGACCAGCTTTTCAAGGAGGAATAGGAGGTATATATGCTACAGCTTGTTCCTATTTTAAAAAATGCTCTAGTCATACAAATTGTTCTGTTTGTAAAATGCTCTAGCAAAGCTTTGTGCTATTGCAAACTATATACATCAGCCTTTTCATCATTGATAATTGGTTCAGACCTAGGTTCCTGGTTATATTTCAGAAATTAGTCATTGTTGTCACCTGACACTTGACCATGTGTTCCTGGTTATATTTCAGAAATTAGAAGTCAAGACTCAAGAGTGAGAAAGATATGGCAGGGAAGTCACCAGGAAACCCCAAAGATATGAGACATTTTTTTTGTGATTCAAGTGAGAAGGACATGGCAAGAAGTCAGTCTAAATTTTGAGAATGGTGAACAATAGCATGTAGCATGTGATAAGTTGTGGTTTCTCAAGTACTTAACATATGTGACATGATTTTGGTGGTTTGTACTCAGAATTGTGCTACCATCTCTAGACTCTGTTTTGCATAATCTGGAGTGTGTTTGGATCAAATTTGAGACTAAGTTTGGTATTTTGCTAATTTCCTGAGTGAGTTCATTTGAAATAAATGGTTGTATTGTTTGAAATGAGTATTTGCAGTGTGTCTGAAAAGTTGGTCAGTACAAAAAGTTGGAGAATGACCTCACATGTAGTAGGTTCCATTGGAGACATATGCTTAACACTAGTAGCTTCATTCTATTTTGTATACGTGGATGGCTGGGGCGACCACAACATACTGCCCCCATTGTACATGCCCTTACTAAATCTGCCATGTCAATAAAATATCTCATAGCCCCAGTTTGCAATTTCGCTTTTCTTAGCGAAAATATCGATCAATGTTATAGGGCTCACATCTGCGTCTAATAAAGCGCTAGGACGTTGATTCGAGCCCAATAAAATCGCCAGTAACTCCGTGACGGGTCCATCGCGAAGGGTGTAAATCGGGGTCGCCAGCAGCCTCATTCACGTAGCAAAACACCTGCGGGGCTTCTGCCAACCACACACTCATGTTTCCCCATCTCTCAGCCTCGTCCGATCCGCCTCCAAACCCTTGTGGATCATCATCGCCCTCGTCACCACCGCCTCACTCGTGCTCGCAGACCATAATCTCTAGATTTGGCTTGCTTTCTTTAGCATGGCAGGAACCCACAATGATATCAACATGATACAAGGACAAACTCTTGCCGTGAACTTTAAGGTCAACGACCACACATACAACAAAGAGTAATATCTAGCCAATGGTATCTATCCAACATATGCTACCTTTGTGAAGACAATCCATGCTCAATCTTTGGAGATGGACTCTTATTTTGTGACATGCTAGGAAGAAGCTCGCAAAGATGTTGAGCAGGGTTTTAGTGAGCTCTCCAGCAGCGTTTCATCGTTCTCATGTACCCTGCTCTCATTTGGTTGGAGTCTCAGATGAGGGAGTTGATGAACGCTTGTGTGATCATGCACAAGATGATGATCAACCATTTGATTATCAAGGACCTCTTGCTGAAGTTGAGCATGTAACCCAAGAGTTCACGGCTTTCCTACATATGCATGAAAAAATCCAAGATGCAGATGTACATATGCTTAACTTCAGGTGGTCTCGATGTGCATTTTTGGGCGAGGAGAGGAGCCACCAACACATGATTTAAAATTTAAATAATTGTATGAATAATTTCATTTGTATTTTTGTTAAACTATGTTAAATTATTGTATGAATAAATCTATGTGTTAGAAAACTATTTGAACTATTGTTTGAAAATATTGTATAGATGGTGCATATAGGTAAAAAAATGGTGGACACCGGTATAGGGGACGCCGGTGTGGGACAGTTGTCCCTATAGTTCGGGAGGACGTGCCAGCGTCCCCCATACAGTCGAGCCGACGCACCTACTGGTGCCTAATTGGGGGCCGCCGGTGAAGATGCTCTAAGTGCGTGAGCAATGGAAGCGTATGTTTGTATCGCCTCACTACAACCACCTAGAATTTCGTCCCTTGGCCCTACCGGGCGGTCGCTCCGCTTTGGCCCAAGCCTCTGGAGACGGGTCTCGCTCCCCTTGCCAGAAGTTAGTCTTCTTATGAATTTATATCATAATATAACATGCATTAACTATTTATAGATTGAACGAGCGGTGGTAACAAAATACTTCCTTCATGTCAAAATAATTGGCCCAGAGATACGCCAAATAATTTGGGCGGGAGGAATTCTGTGACACCAGAAGTGTCTCAAATTGTAGTTTTAGTAGTTGTATTTCGCAGAGAACAGATTTAATAGCATGGACACATGAAGAACTTTTTGCAACCTCAAGAAAATTGAATTCAAACGTTTAGAAAATGATCTAGAAAAATACTAGGTTGTAGACAATGTTGTAATTCAATTTTTCGGAACGAAATACGTTGTATTTTGGAAATAACAAAAATGAAAAATCTAGATTTTGACATCGATCAAAAGTAAGGAAGAGTACACTGATATCATGTGAGATCTTGTTATACAATATAGTTTTTTGCATGTATTTTTTCAAAATTTATTGAAACTGTAAAATCAAATGTTTTGAAGTTTTAAAAAGAAAATAAAAAGTGCTTATAGTTGGGTTTTCATTTTTTTTATGAGAAGTATATTGTGGAGTACTATATTTGAGGAATTTGTTAGCTTTGTAATCAATAAGTCTTACGCCATTTGATTTGTATCGTGATTCGGGTTAGTTATGAGTTCCAATATAATTTAGAATTAAGATTTGATAATATCGAAGTTAGATTTCAATCAACTAAGAAATAATCACATAAATACTAGCTCACCTTCACACCGAAGGCGATGTGCTCGTGGACCTCGAAACAGAGACCGCCCAGGATCCCGATGAAACTGGTATCCGTCCGGCGGAAAAGGTAAGCGGTGGCAGCAAAATTCAGGGAAGCTGCACCTGAACCGCGTGCGGCGAATCCGTCGCCGGCCATCCCAATCCCCATTCCACTTGCGGTCCGTCAGTCCCCGGAGTGGGCAAGATGACAAAGCTCCACTTTTTCAGTCGCCGGAGAGGTGGGAGATGCATGCCATCCCGTCCTAGTCAAGGCCCATGCCGGTTTTAATACCAAAAGTTTATCGTTTCATTTGTAAGGGTCCGTGCCCATTCAGGGAAGCTGCACCCGACCGCGAGGCTTCTTCCCCTTTGGCTCGTCTTCGGAGTCTCGGGCAAGTAGTGATTGTCCCTTGGGAGCCTGGGAAGGGGACGGCGACGGCGACGGCGACGGCGACGGCGGTGAGGCAGTTGCATACACCGCGGCAGCGACGCGGGCGGTCTAGCCTTATCCGCGAGGCCTCTATCACTGCGATTGCACACGCTTTCCTCACTGACTAGTTGTGGTTATCTAGCTGGTGACTGCTGCTCGTGCGCAGGACTCGTTTGATTCCTGCACCCATCGATTAAAATACTCTAGAGTTCGGTACTACCAGGATTCATTCACGTCTGGGTCCAACTGTCAAAGGTAAACAAATTAGCATGTGGTGATCTGGAGTGAATTATTTTATTTTCCTCTCTTACCGCTCACGTGCTGATGATTCTTGCTGCTAGTCCGGCGGCAACTAGCTACAAGTTGGACGTATATATGCCCATCTATCTTTTTTTCGCATAACTTGTTCGGTTTTCCAAGGATGAAGTTAACTTTCGGTTGGATAAAGTTAATTTTGTTAATCACGTAATGATTCCCAATGGATATCAATATACATTCCAGGAATCGTCAGTTATTAAATAAGATACCAAGTCTATACAACCTAATTAATACCACCCCTTGATTTGCAATTACCTATATTCAGATATTAGCCGAATTCAAATATTTGTTACCAGGTTATGGACTTCCTTATACAACATAGAAACATGAATTACCAATCGGTGTTGCACTTACATCCCGATGTGATTTTTTTAGGTTTATATTGCATCACTGACCTTCAAGCACCGTAAGTGGTTCATGCATGTCACTCACTCAGTCGTGTTAAAGGTCGGTGATCATTTTGTGTTCATGTAAGTATTCAACTTGCAGCGCGGAAACTCCAAATGGAGGTCAAGCTCCCGGGAGTCATTTGTTCTAAAAAAAAATTACAATTAACATTTTAACATTTCCAAAAGTTCTAAGAAGGGTCGTAATCAACATTTAGTAGTGGCTATATTCGTAATTAGTTTGTCATGTTGCCATTCAAATTGGTACTTCTACGAAAATGTAACAACAATCAATTTACAATTTTTTTTTGCCTCGTGTGTGTATTCTTTCACTGACACATCTCATATCGTTATGTTGCCTATAACAAATTGATATCATTACCAATACAGTAAGACTAATTAGATATATACATATAATAGCAAAAAAATCATACTCCACCACTAGTTAACTTGTTTGATGGTATGACTCTTAGTGTCTCATCAAAGATGTGTCTTATTTCCTGGTAATTTATTCCATACCATATAACCCTTTTATTATTGCAGGCTCACGAAAACCAACTAGACATTATCATTACTGTACTTCACCATAAAATTGAAAATCTGGTTGCTTGGAAAAACTCCACGCTATTTGTTTGTAAAGTTCTCGAGCAGAGTAGTCTCAGACACATATTGGCATATTTATACTAAACTTTCTTATTTTTGTTCAATGAACATATAATATTGTTGTTTCAACATTTGTGTGGCTAATGCACTTCCATTTTTTTGCACGCCATTGATACATAACTTTCCTTAAAATCGAGTCTTCGCTTCGTATAAGAAAACTAAATGCAATAAGTAAATAAATTATATCCTTGCAAAAGATTATTTGGGACACATACAAGCAATAGTGTATGTCAATGTGTGATGGTCAGTTTAATATGGTAGAAAAGACTACAACGTCGTAACAAATAAATAAATGTTTTGATAGAGGTTTCTAGGTGGGTCGTTGTATACAACACGTGTAAGAGAAAATACTAGAGCCGATAATCATATATTTTTATTTGTGTCATACGTCATTCGTAACTATCAAGGACTTGCACCGGCGAATGGGTGGAATCAGATCACGTACACACATACTTATATCGCACACACAAATCATTAAAATTCTTTTAAGTGAGAAACCCTCATTTTCCTGTTGTTCGTTTTCCTATACAGCTTAACGAAATTTCGGGTTATGCTGTATAGAAAATTTGCCGGGTATAGCCATACATTCTTGCATTGGGAATCTTTCAGCCCCACGCATCGTCTTCCGCGTGCCAAAGGCTAATGCGTCGCTGTTGGCACCTTGGGGAAATCTCGCCTTCCGCCGCCACAAGAGGCTGCAAACTCCGCTGGTGAACAAGATCAAGGAGGAGGAGCCAGATTGGATTGCGGATGCCCGTAGGCAGGCGATATTGCGTGGCCCCAATGATGAGGAGGAGAATCCGGTGCACACCGTCGCGTGGATAGCGTCGCGGAACAAGATGGACGCAATGTCAGCTCCTTGCCCTACTCCTTGACATGGTCGGTGCACAAGAGCAGCAACTATGTTGACCTCGGTGGCAACGAGGCAATTGCGGAAGCAGTGAAGGCACCAACAAAGGCCCTAGCAGCACTGACGACAATGGTGGAAACGGCGACGACCGGGCTGCAAAGTGTTGTACCGCTAGCACCGTGGATAGGGTTTAGTTTAGATTTATGTTTATCTTAAATTTATTCATATTTGTAAGATATCCTCAAATTTTAAATAAAATTCATCATTTGACGTTCAAATTTATTTTCTGAATTCCTCCCCCTCCCCCCCCCCCCCTCCTCCCTCCTCCCCACAAAAAATTCTTCTTGAGATAAATAAATATTAGTACTCCCTCCGACACATATTACTTATCACTAAAATGAATGTATCTACAATTAAATGTGTCTAGATAGGAAATTCAATTCGGCTCCCGGGTGCGTATGCTCCCTCTACCAACAAAATATATTTCGAAGTGTGAAAAAATTTTGACAAAAAATTCTACATGTACATCTCCATAATATATGTGTATGCGTCAAGTTTCATAAATAATATTTTTTGTGGCCTATGTAAAGAGATTATCAAAAGTATTGTTAGAATTTGTCTTTTTTACACACGTCACATGAATTTTTTGTTTCAATTTTTTTGAAATTTAAAATATGTGTAAGATACATTTCAAAATATAGGGAGCATATGATCCCATGTTCCAAAACACCATTCTAGTCTAGATACATTTATATTAATGTCAAGTAATATGAATCGGAGGGAGTAGTACATCTCTTACAGGAGATCTGTTGGTTTATCATAGCACTCTGGTTAGTGTCGTACTGGTACCCTCGGTCTCTGATTCAGGCGATGCACCGAACAATGCTTGTTCTAGCTTGTTTGGTCAACAGTCGACGGCCGATGCTCTACGGGGCAGTCGTATTTTATCGTGTCGCTGTTACGAAATACGATCAGCGCTGACATCACTGCGTCCACATCAATCGGCTGCCAACAAAACAAGGGGAGTGGCCTGCTTCAACTCAACACGCAGCAGTCAGGCGGCCTTTGGTGGCTTCTGAATACGCTAGTGTATAGCGGCAACTGACCAGAAGATTGGATGGATAATAACGTACGCTGACTTTTTTGTTCGATAATAAAATAGGAGCTGACTTTTTCAGCTAGGGAGCGGGGTGTGAACTTACTACTTTTTCTATGCGAGGGTGCCGCTGACTTTGGACGAAGTCAAAATTTCTGGGTCAGCGTTGCATGCCTTGCGCCCTCACCTCACGGAGATGGATGTCAACGGGTCCAGACTCTAGAGACCTCACACGGTCACACCCTTATTTAGGGCCTTGGGACGTCTGACCTTACCTATAACGGTTTCCTAGAAATTAGTCGCTTGATTTTTATTATGTCTCAGTCTACTCTTTAGTTATTGGATTTGCCTCTTGATCCGTACAGATATCACAATTGCAAGTGAGTTGTAACTGCGATTTCCCTATTTGCAGGTGGATTGCAAATAACATTTTCTTGTTGTAAGTGGATTATAACTGAGAAAAAAGATATCCACACCGTTAAATTTGCTTCAAGATTCGTCCTGGTATATGAGTTGCAACTTTGTTATAAGTTACTGAGATTTAGTTAATTAGTGTAAGTCGCCTGAGATCCAATCGTGCCCTGGTGTTGGTGTGCCTGCCTCGTGATCAAATATCTTTGCCCCACCGTCGCGGCGGGCTCCTAATTATTTGAACTAAAATAGTGATCCTCGTAAATTTAAGGGCATCATCATCTCCTGTTGGCTAAAAGTGTTCAAGAATTAAAATAAATATCACATATGCGACAAACATATATGGCAATACTTTTTTATGATAAATGATTATCATTTCATATCTTGAATCATCCATGTAAGTGATGTTTGATTTCTAATCTGAGCTAGAGTTATTGTGTGATGTTAGATCAGTACAAGAGGTCACTTATTCCATCGGTGGAGGGACACTCTCATCCCCGTGAGAATATGTGTTGACTCAACCATGTTTGTATCATTAATCTTGTTACTCCCTCTGATCCAGAAAAATGGCGGACAGGTTATTTTACGAAAAAAACCTTGCGTTTGTATTGTACACAACCTGCACTCCATATCGCTTGGAACGAGCGCGCGTGGGTTGCAGTGATGGCATTGGCCAGATCCAGTTAAACTGATGGTCTAGTTTCGTGATTTTGGAAGGGTGTAACTGTAAAACGCTATTTGTACTAACATGCCGACGTTTTTTTGGGATCGGAGGAACTACTATTTTTTAGTTTGGGAGACATTTTTGTCGGCAGTGTGACTAATGTTGTGATTTTATTAATTTTAAATTTTCACGACTCCGAACTCCTTAGATGTCGTAAGCATTTCGTGAAAATGTTGGTCTGATGGTAGTCAACTAATTTTTTTATTTACGCATACTTAATCATAAAAACAATGCATGCACTGACTTCATCCGACATTATTCTGTAATTGTGTTGGTCTGATGGCTGTCTAATAAATTTTCCATTTATATATACTCAATCACAGAAACAAGGTCTTCAGTTTACATATATACCCTTTGTTATATACTTATTCGGAATGCATTGTCTTTTTTTTGGAGATGTTGCTTTTAGTAAGCCTGTTTTATAGTACCGATGTTTTCTTCGGTGGTGGTTTAAAGTGTTGCTGATGCGAGTGAGTGATCACCAGTAAATGATCACCGCGACGGCTTTGTGTGTATCAACATATGAGAGCGGACTTTTGGAGCAGGTGTGCAGATGTTAAACGTAACTAGTATCTTCGCGACAATGCAAAGATCACGTTGATGTCAAAGAGTCAAAAATCCAGTACAAAAAAGAGTCAAAACGCAAAATCCATGCTCTGTTTTTTCCAATTTGCACTATCACATCACATAACCAGAAACTGGAAACAGTGACCGTACAGAACCAAAATTTGGCATCCGAAGCCAAGACGACACCGAAGGAGAGAGGTAAAATTTGAAGTGGCGACAACTGAACTAGCTCAGGTAGCTCCAGAGTGGCACATCGGCGAGGTTGGCTTCGCCGTAATCCCCGAGCGCCGCAGACGCAGCCAGAAATGGAGACGACATGAGCATGCCCTGTGCCAAGCTCGCGTAGTACAGGTCCCAGCCCATGTCGCTTAGGACGTCCAGCTCGAACGGCGTGGACGACTCCTCGTCGTCGGTGAGCGTCGACGACTCAGTGCCGGACAGCGCGTCCTCCTCGCCCAGTGCCTGCCGCCGCTCGAATTCCTCGACGGCCTCGATCACGGCGTGGCGCACCTCGTCGAGGCTGCGGTAGGAAGATGCCGGCATGGCGAGCAGCTCGGCAGAGTCGTCGAAGTTGAGGCAGGCGTCACCAGCGACGAGAGCGAGCATGGCGGCGTCGTGCGCGCGGGCCGCGATCTCGGCGGTGTCGAATGTGCCGACCCAGAGCCTGCTCCCGCGCCGCCCTGGGACGCGCACCTCGCACACCCACCGCCCGGCATTGCCCCTGCGCCGCACGCCACGGTACACCGGGTGCCGCGTCTCCCTGAACTTTGTCCGCCCCGCGGGCCGCTTCGTCCACACCGTCTGCTGCTTCTGCTCCGACGAGGTCGAGGGAGAGCAGTAGTCCCTGCTGCACGGCGAGCCCGACTCCCCGCTCATCTCCTTCTTCATTTGACACATCTTCTTCCTTGAGACTTCGCTTTAATTCACAAATCCAACTAGGAGCTCAGCTCAATTTCAGTATCCTCTGTTCCTTAAGCTTCCTAAGCTCTGGATGCTTTTGGTTGATGGAGTGAAGTGGTTTGCTTTGCGATGAGAGATTTGAGCAGAGTGGTTTGGGAAGCTGGTACTTATAGTTATAGGTGGTGGCGCGCAGGGGGCAAAACGCGGCGAGGGAGCCAGTGCCCCGGTGGCTGAGAGGACACAGCTTGGATACAGCGAAAGGGGATGCATCCCGGTAAGCCACAGCCCAGAGGGGAAGAAGAGAGGGAGACTTCGAGAGTGACACCAGGATTTCTTTATTTTATCAGCGATTCCACTAGACGACCAGTACCTTCTATCCTTCTTTTTTTCTTTGGTCTTATCGTTTTCTGTCTTAGCTTAGCTCTGGATATTCGCCCCTTCGCCCTCCTGTGCTGCCGCCTCAATAAACCTGTCACTAGAAAAAATATCTAATGGCCAGAGCAAATTTTAGTTACTACATCTGTTTATAAAAGAAATGACGTAAGTTTATCTAAATTTAGATGTATCGATATACCCTTTACAAATACATCTGAATTTCGTAACCGGAGTTTTAGTCAAGTTGTAAACTAGAAATCAAAATTTGTGGCCCTGGTTTATAAAGTAAGACTAAAGTAAAGACCAAAATGGAAGCGAAGTTCTTTATTTCAATGTAAAACACGTGGGGGCGTTTGTTGTGGCGAGTCCATAGGTTTTCTTTTTATAGTTGTCATTGCTAACGGTTGGTCGTGACTTCGACACTCATCGTCCAGTCCACCCAGCGATGTTTTGCATCTCTGCGTAGTAGTATTGGCAAAAAGTTTATCTAGACAAGTTATTCATCAACTTAATCGAGCTACTTTTATAAATTTGCCAACATATGAGTTTGATAAATTCAAGGTTAGACATTGTTTAGTTACAAATTGCAAAGGGATAAGGATTGAGAATATGAGTCTCTTAGGCTTTTTACAAGGACATGGTGTTTTGGCTCATAGGTGTAGATGCACCTATTATGAAAAATGTATTTTTAATTTATTTCAAAATGTTTAAAAAAATCGAAATAAAATCCTGAGTGTGCATCTCACATTCTATGTTAGCTCACAAAAGTTTGGCACGAAAAAATATTTTGTATGCACTATGTAAAAACTACAAAAAAAAGTCTCGTTAAAAGCTATTTTGGAGCATTAAAAATTGCTTTTTTACACTAGCCACAGAAAATAATATTTTTCTGTGAAACTTCGTGCGAATATAGAATGTCTGGATGTACACCCATAGTTTTTTCATAATTTTTAGATATTTTGAAATATAATTTTGAATAATGGGTGCATCTACACCTATGAGCCAAAAATGATTTCCCTTTTTACAATGGTTTATTTATGTTTTATCCTAGGAACTTTGCTTATGTGTCAGTATTCAATGAGGAAAGAGTTTGACCTTGTTATTATCTAAGTTACAACTATTGCAATGAGTTTCATAGGGGAATTTTTTTAGCTTATCTCATGCATGCATGAACCCAAATCAATAATTGGAACTTATTTGGATACACCCTTTAAATGCATTTCACAATATATTCTATCTTAGCCCGCTATCGTAGATATTGTCGTACCGGTGTATCTTAGTAAACAAATACCACTAATGCATTGTATCTTAACAAATTTTGTAACATGCATGTATGAGGTTGGAGTAGCAATGTATTTTGCATATTACATCACACGAGACTTGTATCTTAGAGCAAGAACAATACTATTGCCAACCGTTGGCTATATCATATTGCCATATCATCTATAGTTAGTTTTTATAGATAAAATGTACAATAGTTATTTATAAAATATTACTACTTTGTGAATACATGATTCATCTTATAGTCTCACAAAGTGTTGAGGAGCTCATGCTGCATCTGCCTCTTAACTTACAGTCGGCTTATCTTCTCTTTCCTATTTTGACTCCTCCATCTAAGAAAAAAAATAGAATATGCAAATTCTTATATATCTAGCTGACATAACTTTACTGTACTTTCTCTTAGCTAAGATACAACATCAACTTTTATTCTCATTTAGTATAGTGCCACATAAGTAAATTACTTAATTAAGATATAACACAAAGAAATATACATTGTGAAAGGCCTAAGAGGCAATGCATTGGATTACTAGTCTCTTAAGTTTTAATATATCTTGTATTCTACGCTCTCTATAGTGATTTTGTTCAAAAGTTTTGCATATGAAACTTGCTTGTCGAGACTTCTAGAAGCTTCTAGGCCCACCACTACCTTCGATAACATGATAAGAGACAATGTATTGTCAACCACCTTATATTAGCAATAAGTTGCCACTACAGGACCTGAGAGAAGAGATCAAACAATTCTAAAGAATATGTATTATCGGAAACCACAAATGGAGCTCGAGCTCCATGGTGGACTTTTTTTTTGAAATTTCAAAATCGAAATTTCCAAGTTTAAAAATTTTCACAACAAAAATCCTAGGTGTAGATAATGTTGAACTCTACCTTAGTGCAAAATATCAATTCAAAATTCTTTATATTCTAGGCTTGAGAAAAATGAAAAAATATGACATTATTTACATTTTTGAAAATGGGTACTCTTCACCTAACCCATATCCACACATTTGTCATTTTTTATCACCCTAAAATTCAATGAACTTCGGATTGATATTTATCACACTAGTTGATTTAATTATTACCCACATCTATGATTTTTTCCAAATTTTAAAACATTTAAATGACATTTTTCCAATTTTTCAAAAAAAGAGCTATCTGTAGCTCGGGAGTCATTTGTCCATGCCCATATAATTATGCAATATCTATTATCTTCACGACATGAATCATTGCATGTTTTAATATCATGTATGAGCAACAAGAGTATGGTAGGCGCTAGCGCCTTTGGGTGTGCGTGTGTGTTCACATGGATGAGTATATGTACATATTTGTGAGCGTGTCTATCTGTATTGTGCTTTGAAAAAAAACGTTATACCAGGTCTATGCTAAGTTTTATTTTTGAACAAAGAAAGGACCCCGATGAGTCCGGCAACTGCATTTATTCAAAGCGGCGGACATACAGATTATATAGAGGATCTCTAAAAGAGAGAAAACTACAATACAACCCTCGAGTTTAACAAAAGGAACCTAAAAAGATAACAAAATGCCATTGGGTCCTCATCCACCGGCGATGCAGACGAGCATGCATTGGGGACATCACCACTTGAAGACATGCACGCATTGGTCGCCGCGATAGAGCTACAGAAGACACTCCCTTCTGCATGGGGTGACTGCAAGGAAGAAGATGGGAGCAGCCTTTCGGCCATGAGAAGCAAAGGCGAGGTGTCTTAGTCGTTGAAGAGCCGGTGCTAAGAACTCCAGATTAACACGGGACAAACTCCCCGAGGCCTCTACGACCAGAGGATCTTAGGAGGGGAGGAGCATTAGCTCCATTGAGAATTCCATCGATACTGAGATCAAGAAGGACCCGGAGTACCTCCAGATCTGAACCTGAGCAGCCGAACTGGCCAACAGGCGAGCTTATTGAGGGGAGTTTCCCCTGGATCCCACCTTGATGCCCTACAAAATAGTACTAAGTGAGGGAGGAGATGACCTCCGAGTGCCGCTTGCAGACATCGGATACAAACTCCACATGGCGGAACATAGGCAAGCCGCTCCTTCTTCAACTTTCCTTCCACCACCACGGTAGCCCAGATCCGAGAATTAAGCAATTGCATCATCATGATTCACTACACCAACATGAGGATACGCTAGAGTAACGTCGAGCATTAAATTTTATACTCTAGAAGTTTCAGTAAATATATATGGTTACATTGTAATATATTACAAACCGCTATATATACAAATTTTGAGGCATACGTTGTAGAGACCTTTACGAAAAATACATATACACTTTTATAATTATGAAAATACAAATAAAGACAATACGACACAAGTTTATTTGAAGGTATATATTACAATTGTATAAGGAAAAACATTACAATTAACAAAGATGTGTAGATCTCCTCTGGTTTATCTTAATAATGTAACAAAGAACATTAAAACTAATATTTAAGAACATTTGGAATGTGGTTAATTATGGCAAGTAAAAAACTACATGCTTGTGGATAGTGTAGAATGAAATGTTTTTCTCTAAAAAATGTATAAAAGTTCAGTACATAATATAATTACTCTAATATATCTAGCTTCTGATTTGCTTGGCGGAGTGCGACAAGTACTATGATTTAATTTTGGTAATAGTTGATAATAATGTCTTTATTAATTAGTAGATTACGAGTGCAGAAGCTACCTCTGTGTGATGCAAAATTGTTTAGAAATCTTGATCACTCGCCGGGTTCTCATTAGCCACAAAGACATATTTAAACATCCGTATTTTTAATGCAATGATTTCTTAAGTAGGTTTTATTTTTACCTGAAAGAAAATGAGATACTTTTTTTTCTAAATCAAGTGTGCAATGGTGACCAAATATTATCCTTATTTGGTAGAAGTACTAGTAGTTGTAATTTTTAACAGCTACTATTGTGCAATGGAGGCTCTATATTTAAGTAGAGGGAGTATTGTGTATTCATCTTTACTCCGATGTCGACGGCCGTCACTCGAAACCGACACCGCCCACCATCCCGATCAATCCCGGTATCGTTCAGGCGGAAAAGGTAAGCGGGGACAGTAGTGCACGGAAGCTGCACCTGATCCGCGTGCGCTGAATCCGTCATCCCCATCCTGGTCTCGTACCCCAACTTGCGCTCCATCAGTCACCTAGGTGGGCTACAGGACAAAACTACACTTTTTCGATTCCCCACCGCCTGGCTGCCCAACTTGTGGGAGGAGATGCATCGCATCTCGCTGGAGCACTCGAATCCCATGCTACAAGTCACCGGTTTTAAACGATACCAAGAGGTTATCGTTTATTTTGTACGGGTGTGGCTCGTGAGGCTTCTTCCCATTTCGCGTATGGCCGTGAAGCTGTCTTTGATGTCTCCGAGTATATATTTTAATGGTGGTTGTCGCTTGGGGGCTGGGAAGAAGGACGGCGACTGTGACGGCGGTGAGACAGTTGCAAATTGTAATACACCGCGGCAGCGACGCGGGCGGTCTGGCCTTATCCGTCCGGCCACTGTCAGTGCGCGATTACACACGCTTTCCTCACGGGCCACTGGTGGTTATCTAGCTGGTGACTGATGACCTGATCCGTACCTTGTTAAAAAAAGATCTGATCCGTACGGGATCGATTACTTTTGATTTTATTGTGTTTTAGAATTCAAGCGCATTACCAGACTGCGGCATTCGTAATTCAGTGGCTGGTCTGGTGAATTAATACACTCGGAAGCACTTTAGATTAGTTCGACAGGCGCGTACATAACTTAATTAAAAGTTTAATCAACAAATATAAATTATACACTCCTTTCGTTCCGATTTACTCCCATGGGAGTACTCTATATTCTAAAAAAGTAAGATACATTGTTGTTGCATTTATTAGTACTATTTTGTGAACACTCAATACTAGTTACATTGAGAATAATAACGTCCAATAAGAAAGAGTAAAACCATTTCGTTTTCAGCATTGTTGTTACCTAAAAACGATAATGTTGATTATTTCAGAATAGATTTTAAGGCTAGAATGTAGACTATTTCAGAATGGAGGGAGTATATCTACAAAATCTATACCATTAGATTCTTATTCAAAAAAAGATTTTTAATGAAATTTTCTTGAAATGTATTCCATATGTTAGTTTTGGGAAAAAAGAACCTTGGCATTAAGAGAGAGACATCGAACATACAAAGCACGTCAACAAAAGGAAAAATTACAACAAAATCTTTGAGATATCATTCGTCTTCCACCTTCAGACCACGTCGACGGCGCGACACCGTTGCCGCTACTCTGCAAGTCGTCCTGACATTGTTGGATGCAAACGGGAAATCGCTGAACGGGTCAAGAAGACCGCATTTGTTATAGAGACAAGGAAGAAGAAATAACCTCTAACGAGCTCCATGACGATACGAACATTCCCCAGCCAAAAGAGGTCCTCGAGAACCACGACAAGTCATAATTGTATTGACAGTCGGATCTAAAACTCCTCGCGGTGTTTTAACTGAGAACAAAAGACACGAGAAACTCAATTATGCTCGTGTGCATTCTTATTATAAACGTTGAAATGTAGAAGTCAATTTTAATTATGGGCAATAAAAGTATATTACTACTGCAGCATGTATGATCTTTCCTGTCCATTTTCTGTCCAACATAGTATTCAAGCCGTTTGCACTTGAACGGTTTGTACATCTCATGGTGGTACTGTATACAAATCGTCCAACAAAGATCGTATAATTCAACGAATGGGACTCTTTCATTTTAGACACCTACATCGCCATCCCATCTTATATACCCAGGAACCCGTAGCGGATGCATGAAAGAATTGGAGGGGGCCACACCTTAAAAAAATTAAACTTTTCTGAAATACAAAAACATCAGAAAATAGGAAACTGGCACTTTGGCATCTTGTTAATAGGTTAGTTCCAGAAAATGTATAAAAGTGGAACGAAGTATAAACAAAACATGTATAAAATGGTGTAAAACAAGCATGAAGCATCAAAAATTATAGATACATTCGAGACGTATCAGTGATCACCATCAAGATCTTCAATGATATTAGTTTCTACCGCACAATATTTAATAATGTCATGTTGTATCCTTGGACTATCCAAGATATGCAATTTTCGGGAGCATTCTTCAAAACAACCCTATTCATTTCTTCATTACCTTACGTAGGCCACTTTAGAAGTTCAATAAAATTACTCCGGTTGGTTGATTCTTCACTCTCATCATGTCCACGGATTGCCAATCCTTGTTTCAAAAGAAATCTCAAGCATCTAAGAGAGTAAGTTAGCCTAGTATTGTAAAGAAGTACATTCTTCTTAGACACCTTCATAATAACATTATCAATTTGTGTGTTGAGTGCAACAAAAAAGTTGTACTTCTCTTGAGCTTGGTTGTGATTGCTAGTAACAACACCCACATGCTTCTTAAATTATTCGGGTCTCTTCGAATTTCTAAAAACATACTTAACAAAGGCATCTCCTCCGGGACCTCCACTGGACCTCTCTTTAAACAAGTAACGCACAAAGCAAAATGCCACATCCTTTCCGATACTATATTCTAGCCAATTGTAGTGATGAAACCAAACAACACTAACGTGTCGATTTTTGCCCTTCTTTTGTTGTTGTTGGGAAAGCACGCTCATATGGTTGGCATGGACCTTTTAGGATATACCCTCTCCGAACATCATCTTGAATATTGACATCATAACTTGAAATAGGAATCCTTTCCCCCGGATCACGCGGAAGAAAGTGAGCATCATATGACCTTGCATTTGGTTGTTGCGGTGAAGGTGGATGGGGTGATGTATCTCCAATTTCAATCTCACTCTCAATATCAGATTGGACTGGAGGTGCGGAATCAAGGGACGCCAACAAAAGCCCACCATCTTTGATTTGTTCATCATCTATGACTAACGGTGTTGAAGAAGATGAAATCTTCTTTGATGCTTGTTTCTCAAAATGTAGGGCAATTTGGCTATTCCTCTTCATTTCTACACAATTGAAACATTAGCAATTTAATTGTGTTACACGCTGAGCCATGTAAGTTAGAAATTTAGAAAACAGAGACAATAGTAACAAAGACATAGAGAATAGCTCACTTGTGGTCGCAGCCTCACGGCGGGTTACCTGGTCTTCGGCAGGAAGAGCAGGGCTGCAGGGAAGATAGGCAGCTAGCGGGAAGAGGGGGGACGAGCCCGACGGTCAGCACGGCGACCGGGAATGGGTGATGTGGAGTCGCGGACACGCAGTGAGGGAAGTGAGCGTTGGTCGAACATGCAAAGTCGAGGGCGGGCGTGCAGCGGTGGTGCCGGGGCCACGACGGTCGGTCGGCGCGCTGGTAATCGCGTGAGTGTGTGACCGCATACGCCGTCGCCCATCTCGTGACCTCGACTCCGCCCAATTCAGGCTAATTGGGGTTTTTTTCATGCCAGGAACTGATTTATCTACCCGTCTCATGACCTCAACTCCTCACAGGCTAGCAGCACTAAATTCAAGGATTATTCCGGAGGGGTGGAATTACACCATGATACGTCTCAAACGATCTATAATTTCTTATGTTCCATGCTAGTTTTATGACAATACCTACATGTTTTGCTCACACTTTAAAATGATTTTATGTATTTTCCGGAACTAACCTATTAACAAGATGCCGAAGTGCCAATTCCTGTTTCTGCTGTTTGGTTCCAGAAAGGCTGTTCGGGCAATATTCTCGGAATTCGACGAAACAAAAGCCAAACATCTTATTTCACCGAGACGGACCAGAACACCGAAGGGGAGACGGAGAGGAGGCCCAGGGCCTCCAGACCATAGGCTCGCGCGGCCTAGACGGGGGCGTGCCGCCCTATGGGTGGGCCCCCCAGGCACCCCTTGCGCCGCCTCTTCGCCTATAAAATCCCTCGTGACCTAAAAACCCGACACCAATCGACGAAACTCCGGAAAGACTCCAGGGGCGCCACCGCCATCGCGAAACTCTGTTTCGGGGGAGAGAAGTCTCTGTTCCGGCACGCTGCCGGGACGGGGAATTGCCCCCGGAGTCATCTCCATCGACACCACCGCCATCTTCATCGCCATTGATGTCTCCCATGATGAGGAGGGAGTAGTTCTCCCCCGAGGCTGAGGGCTCTACCGGTAGCTATGTGGTTCATCTCTCTCTCCATGTACTTCATTACAATGATCTCATGAGCTGCCTTACATGATTGAGATCCATATGATGAGCTTTGTAATCTAGATGTCATTATGCTATTCAAGTGGGTTTTACTTATGTGATCTCCGGAGACTCCTTGTCTCACGTGTGTAAAGGTGACAGTGTGTGCACCGTGTGGGTCTCTTAGGCTTTATTTCACAGAATACTTGTTCACTGAGTTATGATTTGA
This sequence comes from Lolium multiflorum, assembly GCA_030979885.1. NCBI lineage: Eukaryota > Viridiplantae > Streptophyta > Magnoliopsida > Poales > Poaceae > Lolium > Lolium multiflorum. The sequence continues at coordinate 124,925 of JAUUTY010000501.1, forward strand.
GTTGGATGTCTCTATGAAATTGTGGTGTGTTAGTACCTCCTATGAATGCTCACAGTGACAGCGTGGGGTGTTTATTAGTACTTGGAAATGCATCTTTAAGGTTTGCTTTTGCAGCCCTACACGGTGAATTAGTATTCATTATCCAGCCAGAGAGTTCAGAATAGCATAGTGAAGTGCTTATATTTATATTCCTTTATGATATCATTGTTGAGAGTGACCACTAGTGAAAGTATGATCCCTAGGCCTTGTTTCTAAGCATTGAAACACCGTTTCCAACAAGTTCTGCTACATGTTTGATTGCTGCCATTTTTATTTCAGATTGCAATTACTACTTGTAATCATCCATATTACTTGTATTTCACTATCTCTTTGCCAAACTAGTGCACCTATACATCTGACAAGTGTATTAGGTGTGTTGGGGACACAAGAGACTTCTTGCATTGTGATCGCAGGGTTGCTTGAGAGGGATATCTTTGACCTCTACCTCCTGAGTTCGATAAACCTTGGGTGATTCACTTAAGGGAAACTTGTTGCTGTTCTACAAACCTCTACTCTTGGAGGCCCAACACTGTCTACAGGAATAGAAGCATGCGTAGACATCAAGCTATTTCCTGGCGCCGTTCCAGGAGGTAAGGTAAAGGTATTCACATCCTCCGACTACTAAGCTATTTTCTGGCGCCGTTGCCGGGGTGAGTGCTCGAAGCTATTTCCTTTAGATCCTGCAATTATATCTTTTTGTTTCTTGTTTTTATTTTTCACTAGTTAGGCTTAATGGAAAACAACAAAAATATGAGAGATCTTTATAGTATTTATCTTGAGTTAGGACATGAGGTGTTTGAAGAGAAAATTAAAAAACCTATGGAACTTTATATGCATGCTAATGGCAATGTTATTAGTCTGAATGCTTTGAACACCTTTGTTGCTAATGCTATGGAAAATTCTAAGCTTGGGGAAGCTGGTTTTGATGAGCATGATATTTTTAGTCCCCCAAGTTTTGAGGAGAAAATTTTCTTTGATGATACTTTACCTCCTATATATGATGATTACAATGATGACTATCATATTTTCAGTCCACCTACTATTGAGGAAAAAATTAATTATGATTACAATATGCCTCCTATATATGATGATTATGGTGATGAGAATAAAAATGATAGCTACTTTGTTGAATTTGCTCCCACTACAATTAATAAGAATGACTATGCTTATGTTGGGAGTAGTAATTATTTTATGCATGAGACTCATGATAAGAATGCTTTATGTGATAGTTATATTGTTGAGTTTGTTCATGATGCTATTGGAAATTATTATGAGAGAGGAAAATATGGTTGTAGAAATTTTCATGGTACTAAAACACCTCTCTACATGCTGAAAATTTTGAAGTTACTCGTGTTTCATCTTCCAATGCTTGTCACTTTGATCTTCATGAATTTATTTGTGTACAAGATTCCTATGCATAGGAAGCAGGTTAGGCTTAAATTTGTTTCATACTTGCTTTTTGATGCTCTCTTTGCTTCAACTCTCATCCTTATGTGAGCATCATTAAAATTACTGAGCCCATCTTAATGGCTATAAAGAAAGCACTTCTTGGGAGATAACCCATGTCTTTATTTTGCTACTGTTTTGTTGTGTCTTGGAAGTTGTTACTACTGTAGCAACCTCTCCTTATCTTTATTTTATTGCAATATTGTGCCAAGTAAAGTCTCTAATAGAAGGTTGATACTAGATTTGGATTTCTGCGCAGAAACAAATTTCTATCTGTCACGAATTTGAGTAGGTCTCTCTGTAGGAAACTCAGAAAAATCTGCCAATTTTCATGCGTGTTTCTCAGCTGTTTTGACAGATTCTATCTCTGTTTTTTGCATTGTCTCTTGTGGACTTTAAGTGAGGCTTTCTAGACGTGGAGAGCTATAGCTAATGTTTTATTGAGTTCTTGCAATGTGTCACTACAGGACTAAAGTGGATTAAAGTTTTTTGAGTACTAACCCCTCTAATGAAGTTTATGAGAAGTTTGGTGTGAAGGAAGTTTTTAAGGATCAAGAGAGGAGGATGATATAATATGATCAAGAAGAGTGAAAAGTCTAAGCTTGGGGATGCCCCCAGCTATACATAAAAATTTCGGGGCATATGTTGTAGAGACCTTTACCAAAAATACATATACATTTTATAATTATGAAAATACAATTAAAGCATAATACAACGCAAGTTCATTTGAAGATATATTACGATTGTATAAGAAAAAACATTACAATTAACAAAGATGTGTAGATCTCCTCTAGTTTATCTTAATAGTGTAAGAAAAGAACATTGCAACTTACATTTAACAACATTAGAATGTGGCTACTTATGGCAATTAAAAAAACTACATGCTTTCTAAAAGTGTAGCATGTAATGTTTTCCTCTTAATATGTATAAAAGTTCAGTACATAATATATTTAATCTAAACCATCTAGCTTCAGATTTTCTTGAAGAAATGCGGCGAGTTTTATGATTTAATTTTGGTAGTAGTTTATAATAATGTTGTTATTAGTTATTAAATTACATGTGCAGGAGCTCTGATAAATCAGTTTATTCGGCTACCGAGACTAAGTGATCACCACAGATAAGCCGTTTTCGGAATTTGTCTTGAGTAAAATCGTTTAAAAATCTTGATTAGTGAGAACTTTATTATACGGATTTTGAAAGATCAAGTTTATTAAGCACAAAGAGATATTTAGAAATCAGCATCCGAAATGCGGTGACTTACTTAGTTTTTTGTTTCTATTTATTTAAAAGAAAAAAAGAGAAAATTTTGGTTCTTTTTTCTAGATCAAATGTGCAACGGTGACCAAATACTATACTTATTTTGCAGCAGTAGTTGTTGTAATTTTGGACCGTAGTTGTGCATGGGAAGAAGACGGATAAGTACGGAGTAGAAGAAATACGGTATATTCATCCGTGCACTGATGTTGACGTGCCCGGGGCCGCCAGTGGAAACCGAGACCGCCCACCATCCCGATCAACCCTGGTATCGTTCGGGCGGAAAAGGTAAACGGTGACAACACTGCATGGAAGCTGCACCTGAACCGCGTACACTGGAATCCCATCACGATCCCGTACCGCAACTTGTGTTCCATCAGTCACCTGGGCGGGGAATAGGACAAAACTACACTTTTTCAATTCCCCACCGCGTGCCTGCCCAACTTGTGGGAGATGCATCCTACCTTGCTCGAGCATTCGCATCCCATGCTCGTGAGGCTTCTTCCCATTTCGCGTAAGAGCATCTCCACTCGTCTCCCCGACGAGATCCCCGAACGACGTTTTTTTCATCCGGACGGCGAAATTCGGCCTAGTCGCGCCCCCCGTTGCTCGCTTTTGTCCGGATTTGGGCCTAAATTCATCCGGCGATCCCACGCCTCCCGGCGGCCGGGCGGGGACGCACGAAGAAACGGCGAGTTCCCGCGCGTGCGAACCTCGCCGTCGGTGGATCACGTTCGCGATCGTCTTCCGTGCGCGCCGCCGGTCGGCATCGCCGGCCGTAGCTTCCACGCGGCGAGTTAATGTCGTCGCATCGTCTTCCGCGCACGCATCGTCTTCCACGCGGCATTAATCGCCGGCTTCCGCCGCGCCCGCCGCGCCTATTTAAAGCCGCTCCGCTCGCCGCGACGCCCCTGCTCCACTCTTCTTCCATTCTCCGTCCACTCACCCTCCACCTCCACCTCCAACGATGGCGTTCTACGACGACGACGGCGCATCCAACAACGGGTTCCCCCGCCGATCTCTCCACACGTGGGAGGGGCACCTCCTCCACCAGGCGGGGTACCCCTGCCCGCCGGACACGAGGCCCCCCGGCGGGTGGCGGCTTAGCGCTGGTGGCGTGCCAATCCCGCCGCCGCCCCAGGGCCACGCCCTCGACGTCGCCATCGAGGAGGCGCGGATGGAGATGACGGAGGAAGAACGCGCCGACCCGCGCCACCACCCCGAGAACTACACTCGGTGGAATTCGTTCTTCCTATGGCGGTGGGAGCACGAACTTGCGTCCTACGATGGCCCGCTGATGACCCACAAGTATAGGGGGTGTATCGTAGTATTTTTGATAAGTAAGAATGTCGATCCCAACGAGGAGCAGAAGGTGTTGACAAGCAGTTTCGGTGAAGGATTCACTGTAGATGCTCATAGACAAGTATTCAGGGGTTTATGTAAGTTGAATAAAGTACGAGTAAGTAAAATGCGAGTAATAATTGCAGCGAGTGGCCCAATCCTTTTTAGCACAAAGGACAAGCCGGTTTGTTTACTTATAATGACCAAACGTTCTTGAGGACACAAGGGGATTTAGTCTAGTGCTTTCGCTTCATGTAGCTGATTAATCTTCATTGTTTTGATAAGTGTTATGTGGGTGAACCTATGCTAATGCACCGCCCTTCCTAGGACTAATACATACTTGTGATTATACCCCTTGCAAGCATCCGCAACTACAAGAAAGTAATTAAGATAAATCTAACCACAGCCTTAAACTAGATCCTACTATCCCTCCTGTATCGATATACCAACGGGGTTTAGGTTTCTGTCACTCCGGCAACCCCGCAATTAGCAAACGAGTACAAGATGCATTCCCCTAGGCCCATAAAGGTGAAGTATCATGTAGTCGACGTTCACATGACACCACTAGAAGAATAACACCACAACTTAAATATCATAACATTGAATATTACTCAACCATAATTCACTACTAACATTTAGACTTCACCCATGTCCTCAAGAACTAAACGAACTACTCACGAGACATCATATGGAACATGATCAGAGGTGATATGATGATGAATAACAATCTGAACATAAACCTTGGTTCAATGGTTTCACTCAATAGCATCAATAACAAGTAGAGATCAATACCGGAAGAGTTTCCCCTATCAAACAATCAAGATTCAACCCTAATTGTTACAGCGGTGACGAGGTGCAGCGGTGGAGATGGCGGTGATGATGATGGAGATGATGACGATGGTGATGGAGATGATGTCCAGCTCGATGGGGGTGACGATGGCGTCGATTTCCCCTCCGGGAGGGAATTTCCCGGCAGATTTCAGCCTGCCGGAGAGCTCTTTTCTCTCTGGTGTTTTTCCGCCCCGCAGAGGCGGCTGTGACTCTTCGCGACTCTTCTCCAGGTCTTAGGTTTTCAGGACGAAGATGTACGCGAAGGAGAGGGGGCCAGAGGGGGTTGTGGGCCCCCTCCTCACAGGCGGCGCGGCCAGGCCTTGGGCCGCGCCAGCCTATGAGGTGGGCCCACGGCGGCCCTCCTCGGCTCCTCCTTCTGGCTCCCTTCGTCTTCTGGAAAAATAGGATTTTTCAGATAATTTCTGGCAATTGTTGATCCTCCGAAATATTGCCTTTTGACGACGCTTTTTCCAGCAGAATCCTGGCTCCGGTGCGCGATCCTCCAATAATCATGAAACATGCAAAATGGATGAAATAACATAAGTATCATCTCCAAATATGAAATATATCAATGAATAACATCAAATTATGATACAAAATAGTGATGCAAAATGGACGTATCAACTCCCCCCAAGCTTAGACTTCGCTTGTCCCCAAGCGAAACTGAACTCGGTAAACAGGACCACATGTTTATGGAGTGAAAAGTCGATAAATAAAATACGGACAAGAATCATCATATTAATTCACACAAGACATTCTAGTGAACAACTTCCTCATATAATTCAACTTGAAACAAGTAAAGGGTAATCACAAATAAAGGTGCATAAGAAATCATAATTGGTGATGGCAAACTTCGTTCTCGGTCAGAGAACAATTAACAGGTTATACTTATCTATCGAGCAGCGCTCTTATGTTAAAGCTTATATGGCACAACTTGCATACTGATACGTCTCCGACGTATCGATAATTTCTTATGTTCCATGCCACATTATTGATGATTTCTACATGTTATATGCACACTTTATGTCATATTCGTGCATTTTCGGAACTAACCTATTAACAAGATGCGAAGTGCCAGTTCTGTTTCTGCTGTTTTTGGTTTCAGAAATCCTAGTAACGAAATATTCTCGGAATCGGACGAAATCAACACCCAAGTTCCTATTTTCACCGGAAGCATCCGAACACCGGGAAGGACCGGAGGGGGGGGCCCCCAGACCATAGGCCGCGCGGCCCAGGCCCTGGCGCGCCGCCTATGGTGTCGTCGCCCCTTCGACCCTCCCGCGCCGCCTCTTCGCCTATTTAAAGCCCCTGGATCGAAAACCCGATGCGTTCGACGAAAACGAAACCTTCCGAGCCGCCGCCATCGCGAGGCCAAGATCCGGGACAGGGTCTCTGTTCCGACGCGGCTGGGAGCGGGGAAGTGCCCCGGAAGGCTTCTCCATCGACACCGCTGCCATCTCCACCGCCATCTTCATCACCGCCTGCTCCCATGAGGAGGGAGTAGTTCTCCATCGAGGCTCGGGGCTGTACCGGTAGCTATGTGGTTCATCTCTCTCCTATGTACCTCAATACAATGATCTCATGAGCTGCTTTACATGATTGAGATTCATATGAGTTTTGTATCACTACTATCTATGTGCTACTCTAGCAAAGTTATTAAAGTAGTTTTATTCCTCCTGCACGTGTGTAAAGGTGACAGTGTGTGCACCGTGTTAGTACTTGGTTTATGCTATGATCATGATCTCTTGTAGATTGCGAAGTTAACTATTGCTATGATAATATTGATGTGATCTATTCCTCCTACATATGCATGAAGGTGACAGTGTGCATGCTATGTTAGTACTTGGTTTAGTCTGTTGATCTATCTTACACTACAAGGTTACTAAAATATGAGCATTATTGTGGAGCTTGTTAACTCCGCATTGAGGGTTCGTGTAATCCTACGCAATGTGTTCATCATCCAACAAGAGTGTAGAGTATGCATTTATCTATTCGTTATGTGATCAATGTTGAGAGTGTCCACTAGTGAAAGTGTAATCCCTAGGCCTTGTTCCTAAATATCGCTATCGCTGCTTGTTTACTGTTTTACTGTTACTACTGCTGCAATACTACCACCATCAACTACACGCCACAAGCTATTTTGGCACCGTTGCTACTGCTCATACTTATTCATACCACTGTATTTCACTATCTCTTCGCCGAACTAGTGCACCTATTTGGTGTGTTGGGGACACAAGAGACTTCTTGCTTTGTGGTTGCAGGGTTGCATGAGAGGGATATCTTTGACCTCTTCCTCCCTGAGTTCGATAAACCTTGGGTGATCCACTTAAGGGAAAACTTGCTGCTGTTCTACAAACCTCTGCTCTTGGAGGCCCAACACTGTCTACAGGAAAGGAGGGGGAACGTAGACATCACATACTCAATCATAATAATGTCCTCATAATCATTGATAACTTTCAAAGCTATATTCATTCAGATAAAACTTGTACCAAACAAGGAAAAGTAAAGGACATGATGAAATAGATCACAATATAGATAGTTTGATCACAACAACTCAAATGCTTTCTCAAGATGGAAGGAAATAGGTTTACTGACTCAACATATAGTAAAAGACAGGCCCTTCGCAGAGGGAAGCAGGAATTAAATCATGTGCTAGAGCTTTTTCAGTTTTGAAATCATATAAGGAGAATAAAAGTACAGTTTTGAGAGGTGTTTGTTATTGTCAACGAATGGTAGCGGGTACTCTAACCCCCTTGCCAGACAAACTCCCGAAGAGCGGCTTGATACGTCTCCGACGTATCCATAATTTCTGATGTTCCATGCTTGTTTTATGACAATACTTACATGTTTTGCTTGCACTTTATGATGATTTTATGCGTTTTCGGAACTAACCTATTAACAAGATGCCATAGTGCAGTTCTGTTTTCATTGTTTTTGGTTCCAGAAAGGCTATTCGGGCAATATTCTCGGAATTGGACGAAATCAACGCCAAACCTCCTATTTTTCCCGGAAGGCTCCAGAACACCGAAGAGAGTCGGAGGAGAGCCGGGGGCCCCACACCCCTAGCCGCGCGGGCCGGGCCCTGGCCGCGCCGGCCTAGGGTGAGGCCACCTGTCGACCCTCTGTGCGCCTCTTCGCCTATAAAACCCCTTTCGACCTAAAACGCGTACCAATTGACGAAACTCCAGAAAGACTCCGGGCGCCGCCACCATCGCGAAACTCCAATTCGGGACAGAAGTCTCTGGCACCTGCGGGACGAAGTGCCCCCGGAAGCCATCTCCATCAACGCCATCGCATCCATCATGCTCCGTGAGTAGTTCCCCCATGGACTACGGGTTCTAGCTGTAGCTAGTTGGTATTCTCTCCCCCATGTACTTCAATACAATGATCTCATGAGCTGCCTTACATGATTGAGATTCATCTGATGTAATCGGTGTTGTGTTTGTCGGGATCCGATGGATGATACATTATGATTAGTCTATCTATAAAGTTTGTGAAGTTATTGTTGTTGCAATCTTGTTATTCTTAATGCTTGTCACTAGGGCCCGAGTGATCTTAGATTTAAGCTTTATACTTATTGCTTAGATTGTATCTACAAGTTGTATGCACATGTCACTGTCCGGAACCAAAGGCCCCGAAGTGACAATCGGGACAACCGGAGGATGGCGGTGATGTGAGGGACACATGTTTTCACGGAGTGTTAATGCTTTGCTCCGGTGCTCTATTAAAAGGAGTACCTTAATATCCAGTAGTTTCCCTTGAGGCCCGGCTGCCACCGGCTGGTAGGACAATAGATGTTGTGCAAGTTTCTCATTGCGAGCACGTACGACTAAATATGGAAAACATACCTACATAATTAATAATTTGGATGTTCTTTCTTAATGCTTTATCAATCCTATCAATTGCCCGACTGTAATTTGTTCACCCAACACTTGTTATTGGAGAGTTGCCACTAGTGTAGATAGCTGGGAACCCCGGTCCATCTTTCATCATCATATACTTGTTCTACATGACATTGGAAGTAGTATCAACTATTTTCTCGTGCCATTGCCACTGTGTTACTATTACTGCTGCTGTGTTACTGTTACTACTGCTCTCATATTACTGCTACTTTCACATCACCCTGTTACTAGTGCTTTTCAGGTGCAGCTGAATTGACAACTCAGTTGTTAAGGCTTATAAGTATTCTTTGTCTCCCTTGTGTCGAATCAATAAATTGGGTTATACTACCCTCGAAGACTATCGCGATCCCCTATACTTGTGGGTTATCAAGACATTTCTGGCGCCGTTGCCGGGAGGCATAGCTCTACTCATAAGTTCACTGGGAGTACACTCTACCTCTCTCTCTATTTTATTTTATTTTGTTTTGCTTAGTTTAATTTTGTCTAGTTTATTTGTGCTTAGTTTATTTCTGTCTAGTATTAGTTTGCGTAGTTTACTTTTGCTTAGTTTACTTTTGTCTTGTTTTATTTGTCTCATATACCCAAAAATCCATAAAAAATTGAAAAATCAAAAAATTAAAAACTGCTGTTATGGGAGAACCAACAACTTACTTGGAGCTTATAGAATGTTATAATAATTATAGAGAATCAAGAACTGGTAAAGTAATGAGTGCTATGATAGAAAAATTGAATACAATTGCTAGAATCTTGCTTAGACGCCATGATATAAACTGTTGCTCTCAACAGGATACTAAACATCTTAAATTTCAATGTGGCTTTAGTGAGGAATTTTTAATTAAGAACTATAATCGGAATTGCTATATTCATTATGGGTTCGAAGAGGTAGAACAATTTGTCTTATTTATGGGAGCCTCCGAGATAGAATCCTTCATGGTTGAGAATTATGAAACTTGTGCTATTTGTAAGGACCTTAAAGATTATGTCTCTACTATCCTTAATTCTTGCATAGAATGCTACAGTAGGAATCCTTATATCCTTGATTATAAAGAGAGACACATTAATGCACAAGAATGCACTCACAATTTGCAGGAACCGGTGGAAGAAGGAATTGATGAACCTGAAAGCTCATTGGATGAAAAAGAGGAGGAAATTGATGAACCTGAAAGCTCATTGGATGAAAAAGAAGAGGAGAGCGATGAACAAAAGGAGGAAGAATGGATTAGCTACCCATGCCAACCTTCTAATGAGAGTAACTCTTTATCTCTTACACTATTTGATTGCCCTCCATGCTTACCGAAAGAGGTTGAATGTTATGTTCATGTGGATTCTCTTGAAATATTTCCTATAAGTAAAACTTGTGAGAATAATTATGCTACTGTTATTTATGATAATCCATGCTACTTTGATAAATCTTATGATAATGCTTTGTTTGTGCCTGATGTCGAAATGCATGGTACTAAAGAATTTTGCTTAGCAAATGTTTATGATAAAGCTCTAGATGATGGTCCTATGTTACTTGATACTATTAATTGTACTACTAATGAAAATGGGATTGGAGAGTCCTTGACTTATTCTATGAGTCCCATATCTCTTGAAATTGATCAACTACCTTGTTATATTATTAATAAAAGTAAGTTTGAAAGTTTTTATTCCACTATTCTTGAACTTGATAAAAATTATGTGTTTGGGAATCATGAAAAGTATGCTGCATGTGATAGTTATATTGTTGAGTTTGTTCATGAAGCTACTGAAAATTATTATGAGAGAGGAAAATATGGTAGTAGAAATTTTCATGGTACTAATACACCTCTCTATATGCTGAAATTGTTGAAGTTACACTTGTTCTATCTTCTTATGCTTGTCACTTTGTTCTTCATGAACTTGTTTATTTACAAGATTCCTTTGCATAGGAAGCATGTTAGACTTAAATGTGTTTTGGATTTGCCTCTTGATGCTCTCTTTTGCTTCAAATACTATTTCTTGAGTGCATCATTAAAACTGCTGAGCCCATCTTAATGGCTATAAAGAAAGAACTTCTTGGGAGATAACCCATATGTTATTTTGCTACAGTACTTTGTTTTATATTTGTGTCTTGGAAGTTGTTTACTACTGTAGCAACCTCTCCTTATCTTAGTTTTGTGTTTTGTTGTGCCAAGTGAAGCCTCTAATCGAAGGTTGATACTAGATTTGGATTTCTGCGCAGAAACATATTTCTATCTGTCACGAATCTGGGCTGTTTTCTCTGTAGGTAACTCAGAAAAATATGCCAATTTACGTGCGTGTTCCTCAGATATGTACGCAACTTTCATTAGTTTTGAGTTTTCTGATTTGAGCAACGGAAGTATTTTATTAAAATTCGTCTTTACTGGCTGTTCTGTTTTGGCAGATTCTGTCTCTGTTTTTTGCATTGTCTCTTGTGCACTTTAAGCGAGCTTTTCTACACATAGAGAGCTGTAGCTAATGTTTTATTGAGTTCTTGCAATGTGTCACTACAGGAACAAGGTGGATTCAAATTTTTTGAGTACTAACCCCTCTAATGAAGTTTATGAGAAGTTTGTTGTGAAGGAAGTTTTCAAGGGTCAAGAGAGGAGGATGATATATGATTAAGAAGAGTGAAAAGTCTAAGCTTGGGGATGCCCCGTGGTTCATCCCTGCATATTTCAAGAAGACTCAGCGTCTAAGCTTGGGGATGCCCAAGGCATCCCCTTCTTCATCAACTTATCAGGTTTCCTCCCCTGAAACTATATTTTTATTCGGTCACATCATATGTGCTTTACTTGGAGCGTCTGTGTGTTTATTTTTCGTTTTGTTTATGTTTGAATAAATTCGGATGCTAGCAATCCATGTTTGGGAGAGAGACACGCTCCGCTTTTTCATATGAACACTTGTTCTTCGTTTTACTTTCAATGTTCAATGATAAAAGTTCGAAGCTACAATACTTATTGTTTGGTTGGAAGAAGAAAATGCCTCATATGTATTGGATAATTTGACACTTGGCAATTGTTTTGAGCTCTCAAGTAGATCATAAGTTTTTGCATGTAGTTTAAACCTATTAGTGGAGAACTACCGTAAAGCTTGTTAAAATTGGTTTGCATAATTGATCTCTCTTAAGGTCTAGATATTTTCTGGTAAAAGTGTTTGAGCAACAAGGAAGACAGTGTAGAGTATTATAATGCTTGCAATATGTTTTTATGTAAGTTTTGCTGTACTGGTTCATACTTGCGTTTGCTTCAAACAACCTTGCTAGCCTAAGCCTTGTATCGAGAGGGAATACTTCTCATGCATCCAAAACCTTGAGCCAAAAACTATGCCATGTGTGTCCACCATACCTACCTACTATGTGGTATTTCCTGCCATTCCAAGTAAATACTTCATGTGCTACCTTTAAACCTTCAAAATGCTTCTCAATTTGTGTTGATGTTTTATAGCTCATGAGGAAGTATGTGGTGTTTTATCTTTCAACCTTGTCATTTACTCTTGAGACTTTCATAATGGACTAGTGGCACATCCGCTATCAATAATTTTGCAAAAAGAGCTGAAAGCAACCGATTAATCAAACTTATATCCTCCTTTGTGTTGCTTCGATGCCTTTACTATGAACTTATTGCTTTATGAGTTAACTCTTGTGCAAGACTTTTGATGCTTGTCTTGAAAGTACTCTCCATGAAAAGTTTTGCTATATGTTATCTACTTGTTAGCAACTATAGATCATTGCCTTGAGTCACTTCATTCATTTCATATGCTTTGTAATAGTATGATCAAGGTTATGTAAGTAGCATGTCACTACCGAAATTATTCTTTTTATCGTTTACCTGCTCGGGACGAGCAGAACTAAGCTTGGGGATGTTGATACGTCTCGACGTATCCATAATTTGATGTTCCATGCTTGTTTTATGACAATACTTACATGTTTTGCTTGCACTTTATGATGATTTTATGCGTTTTCCGGAACTAACCTATTAACAAGATGCCATAGTGCCAGTTCCTGTTTTCTGCTGTTTTTGGTTCCAAAAAGGCTGTTTGGGCAATATTCTCGGAATTGGACGAAATCAACGCCAAACCTCCTATTTTTCCCGGAAGGCTCCAGAACACCGAAGAAGAGTCGGAGGAGAGCCAGGGGGGCCCACACCACCTAGCCGCGGGCCAGGCCCTGGCCGCGCGGCCTAGGGTGAGGCCACCCTGTCGACCCTCTGCGCCGCCTCTTCGCCTATAAAACCCCTTTCGACCTAAAAGCAGGTACCAATTGTGAAACTCCGAAAGACTCCAGGGGCGCCGCCACCATCGCGAAACTCCAATTCGGGGGACAGAAGTCTCTGTTCGGCACCTGCCGGGACGGGGAAGTGCCCCGAAGCCATCTCCATCAACGCCATCGCATCCATCATGCTCCGTGAGTAGTTCCCCCATGGACTACGGGTTCTAGCTGTAGCTAGTTGGTATTCTCTCCCCATGTACTTCAATACAATGATCTCATGAGCTGCCTTACATGATTGAGATTCATCTGATGTAATCGGTGTTGTGTTTGTCGGGATCCGATGGATGATACATTATGATTAGTCTATCTATAAAGTTTGTGAAGTTATTGTTGTTGCAATCTTGTTATTCTTAATGCTTGTCACTAGGGCCCGAGTGGCATGATCTTAGATTTAAGCTTTATACTTATTGCTTAGATTGTATCTACAAGTTGTATGCACATGTCACTGTCCGAAACCAAAGGCCCCGAAGTGAAATCGGGACAACCGGAGGGGATGGCGGTGATGTGAGGGACACATGTTTTCACGGAGTGTTAATGCTTTGCTCCGGTGCTCTATTAAAAGGAGTACCTTAATATCCAGTAGTTTCCCTTGAGGCCCGGCTGCCACCGGCTGGTAGGACAATAGATGTTGTGCAAGTTTCTCATTGCGAGCACGTACGACTAAATATGGAAAACATGCCTACATAATTAATAATCTGGATGTTCTTTCTTAATGCTTTATCAATCCTATCAATTGCCCGACTGTAATTTGTTCACCCAACACTTGTTATTGGAGAGTTGCCACTAGTGTAGATAGCTGGGAACCCCGGTCCATCTTTCATCATCATATACTTGTTCTACATGACATTGGAAGTAGTATCAACTATTTTCTCGTGCCATTGCCACTGTGTTACTATTATGTTCTTTGTGTTATTTTACTACTGCTCTCATATTACTTACTTTCACATCACCCCTGTTACTAGTGCTTTTCCAGGTGCAGCTGAATTGACAACTCAGTTGTTAAGGCTTATACTACCCTTGTGTCGAATCAATAAATTGGGTTATACTACCCTCGAAGACTATCGCGATCCCCTATACTTGTGGGTTATCACGGCTCCCATAAAGTTTTATTTTTGGTTGGCACTCCTTCCAACCTTTGCTTACACAAACCATGGCTAACCGAATCCTCGGGTGCCTGCCAACAATCTCATACTATGAAGGAGTGCCTTTTTATTTTAGTTTTATTTAGATGACACTCCTCCCCACCTTTGCTTTCTCAAGCCACGGCTAACCGAATCCTCGGGTGCCATCCAACAATCACATACCATGGAGGAGTGTCTATTTGTAAAATTATGAAAGTTAATTAATTTGGGACTGGGAACCCCATTGCCAGCTCTTTTTGCAAAGTTATTGGATAAGTGGATGAAGCCACTAGTCCATTGGTGAAAGTTGCCCAACAAGATTGAAAGATAAAACACCACATACTTCCTCATGAGCTATAGAACATTGACACAAATAAGGGATGATAATTTTTGAATTGTTTAAAGGTAGCACACGAAGTATTTACTTGGAATGGCAGGAAATACCATGTAGTAGGTAGTTATGGTGGACACAAATGGCATAGGTTTGGGTTAAGGTTTGGATGCACGAGAAGCATTCCCTCTCGGTACAGGTTTATGGCTAGCAAGGTTAATTAGCAAGCATAAGAGTTGAGGGAAGCAAACAAATATACATGTGATAGAAACAATCATGCATCTTCCTTGTAAGCACAAACAATTTTAACTTCAGAATAATAAGCTATGAGCTAACAAGAAAGATAGATAATGAAACAACATATCTAAATGTATTTCTCTTTTCTACTTGAACCTCAAAGTGTTGTTGCTATTGACCAATGCTAAGTTTGTCAAAACCAAATAGATTTATTCAATGCTCCCAAAGTGATACCAATACTAATAACAAGATCAATCATATAATAAAGATTGCGAACTAAAATAAGATGTGCAATATGTAAATGATAAGACTTCTCATTAATATTCCATAACGATAACTCACACCAAGGGATACATAGACAACCAACTAGAGAGAGATACTTCCACACTGCAACCCATCTTATATGATAACTTCCCTACTCATGATATGACACTACTTGGCAATAAAACTTAAAAGATAGTGATGATGTGATACCGCGGCACTCCCCCAAGCTTGGAACAAACCAAGGGGATGCCAATACCGATGATGAATTACTCCTTCGGCGGTGGTGATGATGAATTCTCATCATCAGACTTCCAAGGAATAGGCTCTCCATCAACAAACGACATCTTGGTATCGGGAATCCTGAAACTAGCAACATAGCTTATGTGTTTAAACCTGTTTTCATACTCACAGTTTTGATTGTGAACATCATAGAGTTGGGCTTGGAGTTTGTTGGTGGTGTCGTGAAGCGAGAGGATGTCGTCCCACAGCTTTGCAGTCTCCTTCTTGTGTCCATCAATAAGTTCAGACACAATCTTGTAGAAGATATCCACCTCACGCTCAGCCATCTTCTTGTAATTGAAGACCTCTTGTTCTAGCTTCTCCATCCTATCTTCCAGGCTTCCTTCCCCTTTAGGACCCTGAACATCTTTGATCTGCAACTCCCCATCTACGAGCATCAATTCCTTGGGGTGCATCTTCAGCTCGTTCATGTACGGGTTGACGACGTCCTCAAAGAAGCTGTCCTTAGGAGTTCCCGATGAAGACATGATGGATCTAGATCCGGAGCAGAACCTGGTAGAAAACAGCTCGAAACAAAACACGTCGAGAAAATGATATACGGACCTCCAGGGGTCCGGGGGATTATATAGAATAAATTTTTACGGCAAACGGAAAGTACCAGGTCGAACCAGAGTCGGAGAGGGACGAGGCGGCCTCCTCATAGGCGGCGCGGCCAGGATGGGGCCGCGCCGGCCTATGGGGCGCCCTCGTGCGTCTCCTCCACTCGTTTGATCTCGTAATTTTTCATATTTTCCAAAACAGTAAAAACATTGTTCGGAAAGTAAAACGCGAACTTCTTATTACCATCTGTTACCTATTCAAAGTCGAATTCTCTGGATTGTCAATTTGACCTTTGATGAAAGCTTCCGGAGTTACCACTCGAATAACATCAACATCTTCATTATAAGAATCACCTGAGATATAATGCTTGAGTCTTTGTCCATTCACCACTTGTGTGGCATTGCCTTGAAGAGAGCTAATTTTAATTGCTCCTGAACGATACACATCTTCAATGACATATGGTCCTTCCCATTTTGAGAGTAATTTCCCTGCAAAGAATCTGAGACAAGACCGATACAATAGGACTTTATCCCCAATATTAAATTATCTTTTGATAATTCTTCTATCATGCCATTTCTTAACTTTATATTTAAAGAGTTTAGCATTTTCATAAGCTTCACTTCTCCATTCATCTAGAGAACTCAATTGTAGCAATCTCTTATTACCGGCAAGTTTAGGATCTTTATTTAGTTCTCTTACCGCCCAATAAGCTTTATGCTCTAGTTCTAAAGGTAAATGACAAGCTTTCCCATAGACCATTTTATATGGTGACATACCCATGGGATTTTTATAAGCAGTTCTATAAGCCCACAATGCTTCCTTCAATTTACTAGCCCAATTCTTTCTAGATTTATTAACAGTCTTTTGCAAGATAGATTTAATCTCTCTATTTGATAGTTCTACCTGCCCACTAGTTTGAGGATGATAAGCGGAAGCAATTCTATGATTAATACCATATTTAGCAAGAGTTTTTCTAAAACCACCATGAATAAAATGAGAACCTCCATCAGTCATAAGATATCTAGGAACTCCAAATCTAGGAAAAATAATATCTAAAAGCATTCTTAAAGAAGTCTCACCATCAGCACTTTTCGTGGGTATGGCTTCCACCCATTTAGTAACATAATCAACGACAACAAGTATATGAGTGTTACCTTCTGAAGAGGGAAAGGTCCCA
This sequence comes from Lolium multiflorum, assembly GCA_030979885.1. Taxonomy (NCBI): domain Eukaryota; kingdom Viridiplantae; phylum Streptophyta; class Magnoliopsida; order Poales; family Poaceae; genus Lolium; species Lolium multiflorum. The sequence goes on from JAUUTY010000501.1 coordinate 141,960, forward strand.
TGAAGTCAAATCCCCAACAATCGAATGGTTCAATAACAAGAGTATAATTCATAGGCATTTCATTGCGTCGGAGATATTACCAACCCTTTGACATTCATCACAAGATAAAATAAACTTCCTTGCATCTTTGAAGAGAGTTGGCCAATAAAAACCTGATTGTAGAACCTTTTGTGCGGTTCTATCTCCGGCGTGTCCTCCATAAACACTACCATGACATTTACTCAATATCTCTTGTTGTTCATATTCGGGAACACATCTTCGCATAATACCATCCACTCCTTCTTTATATAAGTGTGGGTCATCCCAAAAATAATGCCTCAAATCATAAAAGAATTTCCTCCTTTGCTGAGCTGAAAAGGTTGGAGGCAAGTACTTGGAGATAATAAAGTTAGCATAATCAGCGTACCAAGGGCTATCTCGCGAGCTCACCTTTATTACAGCCAATTGTTCATTTGGAAAACTATCATTAACATGAACAGGATCATAAGCAATATTTTCCAATCTAGACAAATTATCAGCAACAGGATTATCAGCACCTTTCCTATCTATAATATGCAAATCAAATTCTTGCAACAGAAGCACCCATCTAATAAGCCTTGGCTTAGCATCTTTCTTTTGCATTAGGTATCTAATTGCAGCATGATCAGTATGAATGGTAACTTTTGAATCAACAATATAGGATCTAAACTTATCACAAGCAAAGACTACAACTAACAATTCTTTTTCACTTGTAGCATAATTTCTTTGAGCAGCATCAAGAGTTTTACTAGCATAATGAATAACATTCAATTTTTTATATACTCGTTGTCCAAGAACAACACCTACAGCAAAACCACTAGCATCACACATAATTTCAAAAGGTAAGTTCCAATTAGGAGGTTCAACTATAGGAGCAGTTGTTAAGGCTTTCTTTAGAGTTTCAAAATCCTCCTTACAATCATCATCAAAAACAAAAGGTACATCTTTTTGAAGAAGATTAGTAAGAGGTTTTGAAATCTTGGAGAAGTCTTTAATAAATCTCCTATAAAATCCAGCATGACCGAGAACACTACGAATACCTTTAACATCCCTAGGATAGGGCATCTTCTCAATTGCTTCAACTTTAGCTCTATCAACTTCAATACCTCTTTCAGAAATTTTATGTCCCAATACAATTCCTTCATTAACCATAAAGTGGCATTTCTCCCAATTAAGAACAAGGTTAGTTTCTTCACATCTCTGCAAAACTTTATCAAGGTTCCGCAAGCAATTATCAAAAGAATTCCCATAGACTAAGAAATCATCCATGAATACCTCTACAATACTCTCGCAAAAACCATGAAAAATAGCAGACATGCATCTTTGAAAAGTAGCAGAGAGCATTACATAAACCAAAAGGCATACGCCTATAAGCATAAGTTCCATAGGGACAAGTGAAAGTGGTTTTCTCTTGATCTTTAGTTTTAACAGCAATTTGTGAAAACCCAGAATAACCATCAAGAAAGCAAAAATGAGTATTCTTAGACAACCTTTCTAACATTTGATCAATAAAAGGTAAAGGGTAATGATCCTTTTTAGTAACCTTATTAACTTTTCGATAATCAATACACATTCTATACCCTACAACTACTCTTTGAGGTATGAGCTCATCATTATCATTAGGCACAACAGTCATTCCTCCTTTCTTAGGAACACAATGTACAGGACTAACCCATCTACTATCGGCAATAGGATATATAATACCAGCTTCAAGAAGTTTTAATACCTCATTCCTTACCACATCCTTCATCTTAGGAATTAGACGACGCTGATGTTCAACAACAGGCTTTGCATCGTCTTCCATATTAATGGCATGTTGGCAAATAGAGGGAGAAATCCCCTTCAAGTCATCAAGAGTGTAGCCAATAGCTTCTCGGTGTTTCTTCAATATTTCCAATAAGCTCTCTTCCTCAATCTCTGAAAGCTTAGAACTAATAATAACAGGATATATTTTCTTATCATCAATATGAGCATATTTAAGATCATCAGGCGATGGCTTTAAATCAAAAACAGGATCTTCTTTTGGTGGCAATGTTATACCTAGATCTTCTACCGGTAAATCATGTTTAAGTATAGGTTGACGAAGGAAAATTTCATCAAGCTCATTTCTTTCTTCCCTAAAAACTTCGCTCTCACTATTCTCCAAATGTTGCTGCAAAGGATTATTAGGAGCAAGAGCAATAGATGCACACTGTTCAACTCTAAAATCATTATTTGGTGAATCAGCTTTATAAGGGGTTTGGCAAATTTAGAGAAATTAAACTCATAAGATTCACCAGCAAATTTAGTCAAAATTTTCTCTTTCTTGCAATCTATAACAGCTCCACAAGTATTTAGAAAGGTCTACCAAAAATGATAGGACAATACTTACTAGCAGCAGAACCAAGTACCAAAAAGTCAGCAGGATATTTAATCTTACCACATAGAACTTCCACATCTCGAACAATACCAATTGGAGAGATAGTTTCTCTATTAGCCAGCCGAATAACCACATCAATATCTTCAAGTTCACAAGAACCAATTTCGTGCATAATCTCCGTGTAAAGCTCATAAGGAATAGCACTAATACTTGTACCAATATCGCATAAACCATAATAGCAATGATCACCAATTCTAACAGAGAGCATAGGAACACTAGCTTTCCTAGACTTATTAGGATGTGAAACAATATTAGAAGCATCTTCACAAAAAATAATATGACCATCTTCCACATTTTCAGTCACAAGATCTTTAACTATTGCAATATTCAACTTTTATTTGTTCTTCAGGTTCTATAGGTTTCTTTTCACTTTTATTAACCGCACTATTTATAACAGAGTACTACTTCATTTTAGCAGGAAAATGAGTTTTTTCAATATAAGCTTCAGGAATAACATGATCCACAGTTTCAACTACAACACATTTATTTATAGATGAATCAATTTTATCTTTATACGGTTCATGAAACTTATCAAAATTCTTCTTAGGCAATTCATAATGAGGGGCAAAAGCTTTATAAAGATTTGCAGCAACTTGAGAATCAAGACCATAAGTAGCACTCATATTACGAAATTTATCAGTATCCATAAAAGCTTCAATGCATTTATAATCATAATTTATACCTGATTCTCTATCCTTGTCGTTCTCCCATCCTTCGGTATTCTCCTGGATCGATTAAGAAGGTCCCTTTTAAAGTCTTCTTTGTTGCGTGTAAATGATCCAGAACAAGAAGTATCCAGCAGGTCTTGTCTTGAAAAGAAAGTCTTGCATAGAAATTATCAATAATAATATTACCAGGAAGCTCATGAATGGGGCATTTGAGCATTAAAGACTTCAATCTCCCCACGCTTGGGCAATACTCTCTCCATCATGAGGCCAAAAATTATATATGCGGTTCGGTCTTTGTGAATTTCACTTGGAGGATAGAACTTAGAATAAAATCGGGGCACAGTATCATTCCATTCAAGAGAATCCCCATCATCCGGTAATTTATACCAATGCGCCGTTTTACCAGACATAGAGAATAGTTTCTTCCTCACTTCATCCATAGCAATACGCACACTTGAATAAACCGCATAATTCATGTAAGACAGTAAATGATCTCCAGGGATGGAGTTCCATCCCCATAGGTTATCCACAACACGTTCAATAATTTTCATAGGTATTTTGTATGGGACATTTTCCTCTTTGCCGCCTTAGCAGTAGATTTTCAAGTAAGCATTTCCAAATAAGCATTCGAGATTCTCTCCATAATAAATCAGCACAAGAATAAAATCAGCCCTTAAAATTCCTACCAATCCACTTCACGGCAACAGAAAATAGTCTTGATGACCCACAAGTATAGGGGTGTATCGTAGTATTTTCGATAAGTAAGAATGTCGATCCCAACGAGGGCAGAAGGTGTTGACAAGCGGTTTCGGTGAAGGATTCACTGTAGATGCTCACAGACAAGTATTCAGAGGGTTTTGATGCAGCAGTTGAATAAAGTACGAGCAAGTAAAATGCGAGAGTAATAATTGCAGCGAGTGGCCCAATCCTTTTTAGCACAAAGGACAAGCCGGTTTGTTTACTTATAATGACCAAACGTTCTTAAGGACACACGGGATTTTAGTCTTTCGCTTCATGTAGCTGATTAATCTTCATTGTTTTGATAAGTGTTGTGTGGGTGAACCTATGCTAATGCACCGCCCTTCCTAGGACTAATACATACTTGTGATTATACCCCTTGCAAGCATCCGCAACTACAAGAAAGTAATTAAGATAAATCTAACCACAGCCTTAAACTCTGAGATCCTGCTATCCCTCCTGCATCGATATACCAACGGGGTTTAGGTTTCTGTCACTCCGGCAACCCCGCAATTAGCAAACGAGTACAAGATGCATTCCCCTAGGCCCATAAAGGTGAAGTATCATGTAGTCGACGTTCACATGACACCACTAGAAGAATAACACCACAACTTAAATATCATAACATTGAATATTACTCAACCATAATTCACTACTAACATTTAGACTTCACCCATGTCCTCAAGAACTAAACGAACTACTCACGAGACATCATATGGAACATGATCAGAGGTGATATGATGATGAATAACAATCTGAACATAAACCTTGGTTCAATGGTTTCACTCAATAGCATCAATAACAAGTAGAGATCAATACCGGAAGAGTTTCCCCTATCAAACAATCAAGATTCAACCCTAATTGTTACAGCGGTGACGAGGTGCAGCGGTGGAGATGGCGGTGATGATGATGGAGATGATGACTATGGTGATGGAGATGATGTCCAGCTCGATGGCGGTGACGATGGCGTCGATTTCCCTCCGGAGGGAATTTCCAGCAGCCTGCCGGAGAGCTCTTTCTCTGGTGTTTTTCCGCCCCGCGAGGCGGCGGGACGACTCTTCGCGACTCTTCTCCGGTCGGTTTTCGGGAAGGAGAGGAGAGAGGAGAGGGGTGGCCCCACCGGGCGGCGGGCCAGGCCTTGGGCAGCCTATGAGGTGGGCGGCGGCTCCTCGCCTCGGCTGGCCCTTCGGATAGGATTTTTCAAACGGCAATTGTTGATCCTCCGAAATATTGCCTTCGACGACGTTTCCAGCGAATCCTGGCTCCGGTGCGCGATCCTCCAATAATCATGAAACATGCAAAATAGATGAAATAACATAAGTATCATCTCCAAATATGAAATATATCAATGAATAACAGCAAATTATGATACAAAATAGTGATGCAAAATGGACGTATCACCCGCCACCTCCGCCTCCGCGCAACAACGCCGCGGGTCGCCGGCGTTGGTGGAGCGCGCCGGATAGGACGCTCCACAACGTCCTCGAGCACATCGAGGGCGGCAACTCGCCGAGGCTCACGATGCCCCCTACATCGAGGGCATCGAACAGCCGCCAGGGAAACAGCTGGCAGCCACGGCGTATGGCTGCCGGTTCCTCGTCGTCCGGTTCGGCGCGAGGTCAATCTCAGTCGGCGCCATCCTTGGCGCCGGTGAAAAAGGAGCCGGGTTCCCCGCCGAGCCACCGCACGCGCGGCGACGACGGCATCGTCATCCGCGAACCAGCGACGATACAAGGACGGCGCCGCCCCAAGCGCGACCATGACACCTCCGGCGAGCGGAAGCGCAAACCGGCGAAAGTGAAGGTCGAGGAGGAAGAAAGCGCCGAGGACGCCGCCATCCTCGAAGCCGTCATCGCGAGGTCCCTCCGGGACCTCGTACCCGACCCGCGCCATGCCGCTCGAACAGACTGCGCACGGTCGAGGGGCGATGGGAGAAGGAGGAAGCGAACGGCGGCGAGGCACCTCCGGACGCCGCTGGCGGCTGTGACTCCTCCATCCGGCACCGTCGTCCCCGTCATCGACCTCGAAGCCTCCGACGACGAGCTGTACAAGCCATCGCCGTCCCCGCCTCGCACCGCGCCGGTGGGGAGACGCCGGCCAAGGCAGCAGCCAGGCGGCTTCGGCGCCGCCACAGTTCGACGATGACAGCTCCGACAACGATGGCGGCGACTACACGGTGTTCTACCGCTATTTCGGCATGTAGAGCGCCGTGTTTTCATATTTAAAGTTGTATTACCCTAGCCGAATTCGAAGTATAGTCGAATTCGGTCTCTATGTACGAACTTCGCCCTCTATATAGTAAATATCATTAAATTTAGTCTAAATTCGACCGTTTTATGCCATAGTTTGTCAAGTTTCCGTTTTTCAAATTTAGATCGCCGTCTTCGCCTGAGATCGCGGCTGGGAAACTACTCCTCCCCATGCCAAATTTACGTCCAATCCGGACGTAAATTTCCCCGAATTTCGGCATGGAGAGGGCAAACGAGTGGAGATGCTCTAAAAGCTGTCTTTGATGTCTCGGAGTATATATTTTAATGGTGGTTGTCGCTTGAGGGCTGGGAAGAAGGACGGCGACTGTGACGGCGGTGAGACAGTTGCAAATTGTAATACACCGCGGCAGCGACGCGGTCGGTCTATCCGTCCGGCCACTGTCAGTGCGCGATTACACACGCTTTCCTCACGGGCCACTGGTGGTTATCTAGCTGGTGACTGATGATCTGATCCGTACAGGATCGATTTATTTTGATTTTATTGTGTTTTAGTATTCAAGCGAATTAGCAGACTCTGTGGCATTCGTGATTCAGTGACTGGTCTGGTGAATTAATACACTCGCGGAAGCACTTTAGATCTGTTCAACAGACGCGTAAATAATTTAATATAAAGTTTAATCAACAAATATAAATTATATACTCTCTCCGTTCCGATTTACTCTATATTTTAGAAAAATAAGATACATTACCGTTGCATTTATTAGTACTATTTTGTGAACAATCAATACTAGTTACATTGAGAATAATAACGTCCAATAAGAAAGAGTAAAACCATTTCGTTTTCAGCATTGTTGTTACCTAAAAACGATAATGTTGATTATTTCAGAATAGATTTTAAGGCTAGAATGTAGACTATTTCAGAATGGAGGGAGTATATCTACAAAATCTATACCATTAGATTCTTATTCAAAAAAAGATTTTTAATGAAATAATTTCTTGAAATGTATTCCATATGTTAGTTTTGGGAAAAAAGAACCTTGGCATTAAGAGAGAGACATCGAACATACAAAGCACGTCAACAAAAGGAAAAATTACAACAAAATCTTTGAGATATCATTCGTCTTCCACCTTCAGACCACGTCGACGGCGCGACACCGTTGCCGCTACTCTGCAAGTCGTCCTGACATTGTTGGATGCAAACGGGAAATCGCTGAACGGGTCAAGAAGACCGCATTTGTTATAGAGACAAGGAAGAAGAAATAACCTCTAACGAGCTCCATGACGATACGAACATTTCCCAGCCAAAAGAGGTCCTCGAGAACCACGACAAGTCATAATTGTATTGACAGTCGGATCTAAAACTCCTCGCGGTGTTTTAACTGAGAACAAAAGACACGAGAAACTCAATTATGCTCGTGTGCATTCTTATTATAAACGTTGAAATGTAGAAGTCAATTTTAATTATGGGCAATAAAAGTATATTACTACTGCAGCATGTATGATCTTTCCTGTCCATTTTCTGTCCAACATAGTATTCAAGCCGTTTGCACTTGAACGGTTTGTACATCTCATGGTGGTACTGTATACAAATCGTCCAACAAAGATCGTATAATTCAACGAATGGGACTCTTTCATTTTAGACACCTACATCGCCATCCCATCTTATATACCCAGGAACCCGTAGCGGATGCATGAAAGAATTGGAGGGGGCCACACCTTAAAAAAATTAAACTTTTCTGAAATACAAAAACATCAGAAAATAGGAAACTGACACTTTGGCATCTTGTTAATAGGTTAGTTCCGGAAAATGTATAAAAGTGGAACGAAGTATAAACAAAACATGTATAAAATGGTGTAAAACAAGCATGAAGCATCAAAAATTATAGATACATTCGAGACGTATCAGTGATCACCATCAAGATCTTCAATGATATTAGTTTCTACCGCACAATATTTAATAATGTCATGTTGTATCCTTGGACTATCCAAGATATGCAATTTTCGGGAGCATTCTTCAAAACAACCCTATTCATTTCTTCATTACCTTACGTAGGCCACTTTAGAAGTTCAATAAAATTACTCCGGTTGGTTGATTCTTCACTCTCATCATGTCCACGGATTGCCAATCCTTGTTTGGAAAGAAATCTCAAGCATCTAAGAGAGTAAGTTAGCCTAGTATTGTAAAGAAGTACATTCTTCTTAGACACCTTCATAATAACATTATCAATTTGTGTGTTGAGTGCAACAAAAAAGTTGTACTTCTCTTGAGCTTGGTTGTGATTGCTAGTAACAACACCCACATGCTTCTTAAATTATTCGGGTCTCTTCGAATTTCTAAAAACATACTTAACAAAGGCATCTCCTCCGGGACCTCCACTGGACCTCTCTTCAAACAAGTAACACACAAAGAAAAATGCCACATCCTTTCCGATACTATATTCTAGCCAATTGTAGTGATGAAACCAAACAACACTAACGTGTCGATTTTTGCCCTTCTTTTGTTGTTGTTGTTGGGAAAGCACGCTCATATGGTTGGCATGGACCTTTTAGGATATACCCTCTCCGAACATCATCTTGAATATTGACATCATAACTTGAAATAGGAATCCTTTCCCCCGGATCACGCGGAAGAAAGTGAGCATCATATGACCTTGCATTTGGTTGTTGCGGTGAAGGTGGATGGGGTGATGTATCTCCAATTTCAATCTCACTCTCAATATCAGATTGGACTGGAGGTGCGGAATCAAGGGACGCCAACAAAAGCCCACCATCTTTGATTTGTTCATCATCTATGACTAACGGTGTTGAAGAAGATGAAATCTTCTTTGATGCTTGTTTCTCAAAATGTAGGGCAATTTGGCTATTCCTCTTCATTTCTACACAATTGAAACATTAGCAATTTAATTGTGTTACACGCTGAGCCATGTAAGTTAGAAATTTAGAAAACAGAGACAATAGTAACAAAGACATAGAGAATAGCTCACTTGTGGTCGCAGCCTCACGGCGGGTTACCTGGTCTTCGGCAGGAAGAGCAGGGCTGCAGGGAAGATAGGCAGCTAGCGGGAAGAGGGGGGACGAGCCCGACGGTCAGCACGGCGACCGGGAATGGGTGATGTGGAGTCGCGGACACGCAGTGAGGGAAGTGAGCGTTGGTCGAACATGCAAAGTCGAGGGCGGGCGTGCAGCGGTGGTGCCGGGGCCACGACGGTCGGTCGGCGCGCTGGTAATCGCGTGAGTGTGTGACCGCATACGCCGTCGCCCATCTCGTGACCTCGACTCCGCCCAATTCAGGCTAATTGGGGTTTTTTTCATGCCAGGAACTGATTTATCTACCCGTCTCATGACCTCAACTCCTCACAGGCTAGCAGCACTAAATTCAAGGATTATTCCGGAGGGGTGGAATTACACCATGATACGTCTCAAACGATCTATAATTTCTTATGTTCCATGCTAGTTTTATGATAATACCTACATATTTTGCGCACACTTTATAATGATTTTATGTATTTTCCGGAACTAACCTATTAACAAGATGCCGAAGTGCCAATTCCTGTTTTCTGCTGTTTTGGTTCCAGAAAGGCTGTTCGGGCAATATTCTCGGAATTCGACGAAACAAAGCCAAACATCTTATTTCACCGAGACGGACCAGAACACCGAAGGGGAGACGGAGAGGAGGCCCAGGGCCTCCAGACCATAGGCTCGCGCGGCCTAGACGGGGGCGCGCCGCCCTATGGGGTGGGCCCCCCAGGCACCCCCTTGCGCCGCCTCTTCGCCTATAAAATCCCTCGTGACCTAAAAACCCGACACCAATCGACGAAACTCCGGAAAGACTCCAGGGCGCCACCGCCATCGCGAAACTCCGTTTCGGGGAGAGAAGTCTCTGTTCGCACTGCGGGGGACGGGAATGCCCGGAGTCATCTCCATCGACACCACCGCCATCTTCATCGCCATTGATGTCTCCCATGATGAGGAGGGAGTAGTTCTCCCCCGAGGCTGAGGGCTCTACCGGTAGCTATGTGGTTCATCTCTCTCTCCCATGTACTTCATTACAATGATCTCATGAGCTGCCTTACATGATTGAGATCCATATGATGAGCTTTGTAATCTAGATGTCATTATGCTATTCAAGTGGGTTTTACTTATGTGATCTCCGGAGACTCCTTGTCCCACGTGTGTAAAGGTGACAGTGTGTGCACCGTGTGGGTCTCTTAGGCTTTATTTCACAGAATACTTGTTCACTGAGTTATAATTTGAGTTGGATGTCTCTATGAAATTGTGGTGTGTTAGTACCTCCTATGAATGCTCACAGTGACAGCGTGGGGTGTTTATTAGTACTTGGAAATACATCTTTAAGGTTTGCTTTTGCAGCCCTACACGGTGAATTAGTATTCATTATCCAGCCAGAGAGTAGTTCAGAATAGCATAGTGAAGTGCTTATATTTATATTCCTTTATGATATCATTGTTGAGAGTGACCACTAGTGAAAGTATGATCCCTAGGCCTTGTTTCTAAGCATTGAAACACCGTTTCCAACAAGTTCTGCTACATGTTTGATTGCTGCCATTTTTATTTCAGATTGCAATTACTACTTATAATCATCCATATTACTTGTATTTCACTATCTCTTTGCCAAACTAGTGCACCTATACATCTGACAAGTGTATTAGGTGTGTTGGGGACACAAGAGACTTCTTGCATTGTGATCGCAGGGTTGCTTGAGAGGGATATCTTTGACCTCTACCTCCCTGAGTTCGATAAACCTTGGGTGATTCACTTAAGGGAAACTTGCTGCTGTTCTACAAACCTCTACTCTTGGAGGCCCAACATTGTCTACAGGAATAGAAGCGTGCGTAGACATCAAGCTATTTCCTGCGCCGTTGCCGGGAGGTAAGGTAAAAGGTATTCACATCCTCCGACTACTAAGCTATTTTCTGGCGCCGTTGCCGGGGTGTGAGTGCTCGAAGCTATTTCCTTTAGATCCTGCAATTATATCTTTTTGTTTCTTGTTTTTATTTTTCACTAGTTAGGCTTAATGGAAAACAACAAAAATATGAGAGATCTTTATAGTATTTATCTTGAGTTAGGACATGAGGTGTTTGAAGAGAAAATTAAAAAACCTATCACTACTAGGAAAAGGCCTAGCCGTAAGACTGCCATCAGTGGCGCACCATGGCTGCCGTGCGCCACTACTACTTAGCAGTGGCGCACCACAAAACGGTGGGCCACTGTTACAAAAGTAGTAGTGGCGCACCTTGACTATGGTGCGCCATAAGTAAGTGGTGACAGGAGGCCAGCTCCTCCCCCAACCTAGTAGTGGCGCACGTCTACGGGGTGCGCCACTGCTACATTTCTTACCTATGGCGCACGTTGGTGAAGTGCGCCACTGCTAGGAGGTGTCCAGAGCCCGTTTAGAGATGATAGGCTTAGCAATGGCGCACTGTGGCGCACCCCTAGCAGTGCGCCATTGCTTAGGGGGGTCGGGGACTTAGCCATCCCGACCATCTCTTCTTCTCCCCATCCCCATTCCCCCCATTCCCCAATCGATCCTCTCCTCTCCGACGGCGGCCTCCTCTCCGACGCCACCTCCCCGGCGACACGAGCGACGCCCTCCTCTCCTCGCCACCCCGGCCCGACCAGATCCCACCCCTCCCGACCGCAGTCATCGGGCGACGGAGAGGCTCCCCTCCCGGCGGCGACAGGTACCTCCTCCCTCTTCCCTGCGTCTCCCTCCGCCCGCCGTCTTCTTTTTCGGGGAGGTACACCCCTTCCCCCTGGCCGCCCCTTCCCTCCTTCACCCCTTCCCCCTGGCCGCCCCTCCCTGCCATGACCCAACCCTAACCCTAGAAAAGTTAGGCTTAGTGGAATGATGGAGTTAGGATTAGGACTGTAGGTGTTGAATGAAATGTAAAAACGAATAGCAAAACACTGTTAACAGTGTTAGCATCAGCAGTAGGTGTTCATTTTGATGCTAACAGTGTTCATTTTGACTGTAGGCTTAGTGGAATTTAGTTCTAACTGCTGATGCTAACAGTGTTCATTTTGATGGTTTTAGTAAGTACAAGTTAGGCTATATAAGTTCAAGTATACAGAAACCAAAACATTCTGTAAACCAATTTAATGTTCCAGTCACCTAACACAATAAATAGTATTGCATCATCCAGACTAGTTATAGAGAACATGCACATGAGATAAAGAGGGACTTTGGGACGATGTATGCAAGTTGGGCCCAATACATTGCAACCATATTGCTTGCCCATCTAAGAATTTTTGCCTCTGGTCCCTCCCTATCCAATTGATTAAATTCTTAACTGAAGATTAAAACACGTCCTAGGATACTGGATCATATTGTATGCTTAGTAACTCACAATTGCATGCTATTAACAGCATTGTTACATGTAAAGTACACTTTAAGCAATAAAAGTCCATTCAAATATTGTTAATGTTAGATAGGTTGCCGCTGTTACTTGGTGTTGTTGCTGCTGCTAGATAGGTTGCTGCTGCTTGGTGTTGTTGCTGCTGCTAGATAGGTTGCTGCTGCTAGATAGGTTGCTGCTGTTAGGTTACATATCCTCTATTTTTAGAACAAATGCATTGTAAAATCATTCATTTTGTTATAGAGCCCATTGGCAAACCTTCAAAATTGGCATTGTAACAAGTGTGGACAAAGAAAGCTTCTCTGTTTGGTATGTAGAGAGTGAGAGAGAGTTGCTTGCTGAACATTGGCATACTGAACATTGTGTGAAAAAAGGGAAAATTAGCATACTGAACATTGCTTGATGCTATCTGATTCTGGCCATAGTCTGTAGTGTCATTTTCCTATGTAAAGTTTCCATTTATTTGATTCCTTTTTAATGCTGATTTTAATGCTGCTAGGTGTGTATGTTGCTGCTACTTCCTGGAACTTGAGCACCTGACCTGATCTTCCTCGACCCGGAGCAACAGCTCACCTCTCGGCGACTCCACGCGACGCACGGTGAGCTTGCTGCTAGATGCTAGCTGCCGCTTGTTGTTGATGCATGCTGCTAGCTAGTTGCTGCTGCTAGCTGTTGATGCATGCTGCTAGCTGCTGCTGCTACTAGCTGGTGCCATGTGCATGTGCCATGGTGCTCAGCTGGTGTATATGAGGAACAATTGTACATGTGCCATGGTGCTCAGCTGGTGTATATGGTGACATATTCTTGTGCAGGGATCGACAGTTGCCCATTATGGCTGAAATGTTGATTCATTTCCGTTTCGGCGAAAATGGGGCACTCATATGTACATAAATTAGCATAGGTCATGCCCAATTTTGTTAGTGGAATGGATCGTAATATGGTTCAAAAATGTAAACATGTAGGATGGCCGGTCCCGGTGGCCGGCGGGCGGTCGAGGGCGGTCTGGGCGCCGGGGCCGGGGAAGGGCCGCCGCGGTGGAGCACAAGGGCCCCACGGTCACCGTCACCTGCATCCTCCTCGTCTTCGCATGAGTAACGCTGCTTCGAGTTCCTCCTCCGCATCGACGACGACCCACTCGGCATCAAGAGGCTACCGGACAAGTTCGCCGAGTTCGTCGACGGCGTCGAGCCGGCGCACTTGCGGCTACGGGAGGCTAGGCTGCAGCACTGCCGCTGGTCCGTGGAGGTCCTGTCGACGGGCAGGGCAAGATGCCTGCACACGGGGTGGGACAAGTTCGCCCGTGACCTCCACCTCGAGCCCGGCTGCCAGCTCACCTTCCTGTACGAGGGGACGGCGAGATGATCGTCAAGGTGTTCGACGACACCGCTGCCGTGTGCACTACCCCCACACCGGCGAATCCGGCTCGGACACCGATAGTTAGAACTTAGAGTGTTGTCAACTCTATCTTCGTTGCTTCGTGTTGTTTGAATTCTATATTAAATTGTATGAAGCTACGATGTTAGGTATGATGATGTTATGTCCAAATATCAATCTCTTGTGCATCCTGAATCGTTGCTAGTTTAGATGATCGACCTTGTGTAACCACTAGCTCATTTGACTTGTAACACCGTAACACTTGTCTAGTATTTGAAATCTTGTGAATCATGGAGGCTAATGTGAAGGACTATGTATTGGTATACTGTGCTGTTGTATATATATGTTATATATTCTGTATATGTGATGTTATACTGTGCTATACAACCTGTACAAATACATGCCAGAAATACAAAAAATGAAAATGAACTACTAGTAGTGGCGCACCAAAGCTGCCAGCAGTGGCGCACGTCTGAGATCCCACAGTGGCGCACCTAAACAAGCAGCAATGGCGCACCAGCTCGTAACAGTGGCGCACCCAAGGAGGCAGCAGTGGCGCACCGACAGCAGACAGTAGTGGCGCACTGCTGCTTAACAACAGTGGCGCACCCCTTTGGAGTAGTAGTGGCGCACCAGTGTACCTATCAATGGCGCACGGTGCAGTGCGCCACTGTTACTTAGGGTAGTTGTGGCGCACCAGTAGTGCGCCACTACTAAAACTTAGCAGTGGCGTGATAGTAGTGGCGCACCAGAAGTGCGCCACTGATGGGGGATAGTGGTGCGCCACTGAATAGCTTTTTCCTAGTAGTGTATGGAACTTTATATGCATGCTAATGGCAATGTTATTAGTCTGAATGCTTTGAACACCTTTGTTGCTAATGCTATGGAAAATTCTAAGCTTGGGGAAGCTGGTTTTGATGAGCATGATATTTTTAGTCCCCCAAGTTTTGAGGAGAAAATTTTCTTTGATGATACTTTACCTCCTATATATGATGATTACAATGATGACTATCATATTTTCAGTCCACCTACTATTGAGGAAAAAATTAATTATGATTACAATATGCCTCCTATATATGATGATTATGGTGATGAGAATAAAAATGATAGCTACTTTGTTGAATTTGCTCCCACTACAATTAATAAGAATGACTATGCTTATGTTGGGGTAGTAATTATTTTATGCATGAGACTCATGATAAGAATGCTTTATGTGATAGTTATATTGTTGAGTTTGTTCATGATACTATTGGAAATTATTATGAGAGAGGAAAATATGGTTGTAGAAATTTTCATGGTACTAAAACACCTCTCTACATGCTGAAAATTTTGAAGTTACTCGTGTTTCATCTTCCAATGCTTGTCACTTTGATCTTCATGAATTTATTTGTGTACAAGATTCCTATGCATAGGAAGCGGGTTAGGCTTAAATTTGTTTCATACTTGCTTTTTGATGCTCTCTTTGCTTCAACTCTCATCCTTATGTGAGCATCATTAAAATTACTGAGCCCATCTTAATGGCTATAAAGAAAGCACTTCTTGGGAGATAACCCATGTCTTTATTTTGCTACTTTGTTTTGTTGTGTCTTGGAAGTTGTTACTACTGTAGCAACCTCTCCTTATCTTTATTTTATTGCAATATTGTGCCAAGTAAAGTCTCTAATAGAAGGTTGATACTAGATTTGGATTTCTGCGAAACAAATTTCTATCTGTCACGAATTTGAGTAGGTCTCATTTAGGAAACTCAGAAAAATACTGAATTTTCATGTGTTCCTCACTTTTGACGCTCTCTTGTTTTTGCATTGTCTCTTGTGGACTTTAAGTGAGGCTTTCTAGACGTGGAGAGCTATAGCTAATGTTTTATTGAGTTCTTGCAATGTGTCACTACAGGACTAAAGTGGATTAAAGTTTTTTGAGTACTAACCCCTCTAATGAAGTTTATGAGAAGTTTGGTGTGAAGGAAGTTTTCAAGGATCAAGAGAGGAGGATGATATAATATGATCAAGAAGAGTGAAAAGTCTAAGCTTGGGGATGCCCCCATGGTTCATCCCTGCATATTTCAAGAAGACTCAAGCATCTAAGCTTGGGATGCCCAAGGCATCCCCTTCTTCATCAACAACTTATCAGTCACCTCTAGTGAAACTATATTTTTATTCCGTCACATCTTATGTGCTTTACTTGAGCGTCTGTGTGCTTTTATTTTCGTTTTGTTATTTTCATTCTCTGAATAAATTGGATCCTAGCAATCCTTGTGTGGGAGAGAGACACGCTCCGCTTTTTCATATGAACACTTGTGTTCTTCGCTTTACTTTAATGTTCATGGCGAAGGTTGAAAACTGCTTCGTTCATTGCTATTTGGTTGGAAACAGAAAATGCTTCATGTGGTAATTGGTATATTGTCTTGAATAATTTGATACTTGGCAACTGTTTTGAGCTCTCAAGTAGATCATGTTTAAGTTCTTGCATCATGTAGTTTGAACCTATTAGTGGAGAATTACTGTAGAGCTTGTTGAAATTTGGTTTGCATGATTGGTCTCTCTAAAGTCTAGATATTTTCTGGTGAAGTGTTTGAACAACAAGGAAGACAGTGTGGAGTCTTATAATGCTTGCAATATGTTCTTATGTAAGTTTTTCTGTACCGATTCATGCTTGTGTTTGCTTCAAACAAACTTGCTAGCCAAATCCTTGTACTGAGAGGGAATGCTTCTCGTGCATCCAAAACCTTGAGCAAAAACCAATGCCATTTGTGTCCACCATAACTACCTACTATGTGGTATTTCTCTGCCATTCCAAAGTAAATTGCTTGAGTGCTACCTTTAAAATTTCATTCCTTGTCTTTGCAATATATAGCTCATGGGAAAATAGCCTTAAAAACTATTGTGGTAAAGAATATGTCTTATGTGTCTTATTTCTTATAAGTTACTTGTTGAGCGGTAACCATGTTTCTGGGGACGCTATCAACTATTACACCTTTGTTGAATATCATGTGAGTTGCTATGCATGTTCGTCTTGTCTAAAGTAAGGGTGATTTATCATGATCAAATGGTTTGAGTATGCATATTGTTAGAGAAGAACATTGGGCCGCCAACCAAAGCCATGTATCATGGTGGAAGTTTCAGTTTGGACATTAATCTTCAATCTCTTATGAGAATATTATCGTTGTTGAATGCTTAAGCATTAAAGAGGAGTCCATTATCTGTTTTCTATGTTGTCCCGTATGGATGTCCTAAGTTGAGATCTGTCAAACGAGAAATCAAATGCGATCTATTTCCTTGGACCTTTATACAGGCGGCATGAGGTACCCCTTTGTGACACTTGGTTGAAACATATGTAATGCAATGAGAATCCATGGAAATCCAAGCTAATTAGGACAAGGTGCGAGCACTATTGTTATTCGATGCATGAGGCTTGCAACTTATAGGACGTCTGATGCATAACACATATGAATTATTACTACCGTTGACAAAATTGTTTCTATGTTTTCAAAATAAAAGCTCTAGCACAAAAATATTAATCCATGCTTCCCTCTGCGAAGGGCCTTTCTTTTACTTTATGTTGAGTCAGTTTACCTACTTCTTTTTAGAAGCAAACACTTGTGTCAACTGTGTGCATTGATTCTTACATGCTTGCTTATTGCACTCATCATATTACTTTGTGTTGAAAATTATCCATGAGATATACATGTTGAAGTTGAAAGCAACTGCTGAAACTTATATCTTCCTTTGTGTTGCTTCAAAACCTTCTATTAAGAATTTATTGCTTTATGAGTTAACTCTTATGCAAGACTTGTTGATGCTTGTCTTGAAAGTACTATTCATGAAAAGTCTTTGCTATATGATTCGATTGTTTAGTCATTGTCTTTACCATTGCTTGAATCACTTCATTCATCTTATATGCTTTACAATAGTATTGATCAAGATTATGATAGTAGCATGTCACTTCGAAATTATCCTTGTTATCGTTTACCTACTCGAGGGCGAGTAGGAACTAAGCGGGATGCTGATACGTCTTAAACGTATCTATAATTTCTTATGTTCCATGGTAGTTTTATGACAATACCTACATGTTTTGCTCACACTTTATAATGATTTTATGCATTTTCCGGAACTAACCTATTAACAAGATCTTTGAAGTGCCAGTTCAATTTTCTGTTGTTTTGGTTCCAGAAAGGCTGTTCGGGCAATATTCTCGGAATTCGACGAAACAAAAGCCAAACATCTTATTTCACCGAAGACCAGAACACCGAAGGGGAGGACGAGGGAGGCCCAGGGCCCCAGACCATACGCGGCCTAGAGGGGGGGGCGCGCCGCCCTATGGGGTGGGCCCCCCAAGCATCCCCTTGCGCCGCCTCTTCGCCTAAAATCCCTCGTGACCTAAAAACCCGACACCAATCGACGAAACTCCAGAAAGATTCCAGGGGCGCCGCCGCCATCGCGAAACTCCCTTTCGGGGGACAGAAGTCTCTGTTGCGCACGGCTGGACAGTGCCCCGGTCATCTCCATCGACACCACCGCCATCTTCATCGCCATTGTTGTCTCCCATGATGAGGAGGGAGTAGTTCTCCCCCGAGGCTGAGGGCTCTACCGGTAGCTATGTGGTTCATCTCTCTCTCCCATGTACTTCATTACAATGATCTCATGAGCCGCCTTACATGATTTAGATCCATATGATGAGCTTTGTAATCTAGATGTCGCTATGCTATTCAAGTGGGTTTTACTTATGTGATCTCCGGAGACTCCTTGTCCCACGTGTGTAAAGGTGACAGTGTGTGCACCGTGTGGGTCTCTTAGGCTATATTTCATGAGAATACTTGTTCACTGAGTCATGATTTGAGTTGGATGTCTCTATGAAATTGTGGTGTGTTAGTACCTCCTATGAATGCTCACGGTGACAGCGTGGGGTGTTTATTAGTACTTGGGAATACATCTTTAAGGTTTGCTTTTGCAGCCCTACACGGTGAATTAGTGTTCGTTATCCAGCCAGAGAGTAGAATAGCATAGTGAAGTGCTTATATTTATATTCCTTTATGATATCATTGTTGAGAGTGACCACTAGTGAAAGTATGATCCCTAGGCCTTGTTTCTAAGCATTGAAACACCGTTTCCAACAAGTTCTGCTACATGTTTGCTTGCTGCCATTTTTATTTCAGATTGCAATTACTACTTATAATCATTCATATTACTTGTATTTCACTATCTCTTCGCCGAACTAGTGCACCTATACATCTGACAAGTGTATTAGGTGTGTTGGGGACACAAGAGACTTCTTGTATCTTAATTGCAGGGTTGCTTGAGAGGGATATCTTTGACCTCTACCTCCTGAGTTCGATAAACCTTGGGTGATTCACTTAAGGGAAACTTGCTGCTGTTCTACAAACCTCTGCTCTTGGAGGCCCAACACTGTCTACAGGAATAGAAGCGTGCGTAGACATTACACCACTGTTGTTCTTATTCCTAAAGTAGATGATTCTGAGTTGGTGTCACAGTTTCGGCCAATCAGTCTTTATAATATCATATACAAAATCATCTCCAAAACGCTGTCTCAAAGATTGAAAGCAATCCTCTCAGATATTATTTCTCCTATGCAAAGTGACTTCAATGTACTGGTAGCTTATGAGAGTGTACATGCAATAAATTAAGAACAAAATAAACAAAGCAGTTGGGGAGTGTGCGGTGAAGCTTGACATGCACAAGGCCTACGACCATGTGGAGTGGGGATTTTTGGAGAATATGATGAGGAAGATGGGGTTTTATGAAGGGTGGATTAACCTTATGATGTCTTGTGTCAAATCGGTTAGATGCCAAGTACGATTCAACTTAGAAGAAACCGATTTGTTTGTTCCTACGAGAGGTCCACGCAAGGTGACGCTCTCTCGCCATATTTGTTTCTATTATGTGCTGAAGGATTGTCGAGCCTACTATTATTTGAAAAAGAATTTGGTGGCATTGATGAGATACGGGTGTGCAGGAATGCACCGTCAGTTTCACATCTTTTATTTGCTGATGATTCCTTGATTCTCATGCGAGCGGACATGAATAATGCAACTTACCTACAACAAGTGTTGGACACCTACTGTGCAAATTAGGGATACATGGTGAGTGCAGCTAAGTATTTTCTTCTCTCCAAATACTAATGTTTTATTGAGGTCAGAAATTTGTGAGGCCCTCCACATTGACACAGGCTCTATCGGATAAGTATTTGGGCCTTCTAGCAATAGTGGGAGCGGATACGAGTGATTGCTTCAAGCATTTCATTGAGAGAAATATACAAAGGGTTAGTGGTTGAAAAGAAAAACAACTCTGTATTAAAGGAAAAGAGATTCTTTTGTAGGAAATTGGACATGTCATTCCAGTCTATGCAATGTCTGCGTTCCTAATTCTAAAAGAAATTTGTAAGAAGATGATGGATGCTATAGCCAAATTCTGGTGAGGAGATGATGCAAACAAAAACAAAATGCACTGGTATGCTTGGTGGAAGATGTGTTACCCCCGAAGTGAAGGAGGTATGGGCTTGAGAGACTTCCAGTCTTTCAATCCTGCTATGCTTGCCAAGCAAATTTGGATATTAATAGATGAGTCCGATTCTCTTTGTGCCAAAGTTCTTCGTGCAAAGTACTATCCTAATGGTGATATTCTTCAAGCTGGACCTTTGAAGGGATCCTCTTTCACTTGGCAAAGTATCCTGGGTGGATTAACAACTTTCAAACGAGGTTTTATTTGGCGAGTGGGAGACGGTGAGAAAATAAATATTTGGAAGGACCCGTGGATTCCTTCAAGCCCAAATAGGAGGATTTTCTCACAGGGCGGGAATACTCTCCTAACTAAAGTGAGTCAATTGATGAATGAAGATGGTCAGTGGGATGAACAGATCATCCGATCTATTTTTAATCCGGTTGATACTAACCGTATTCTCCAAATTTCTATCAATAATTAGTGATTTTCTGATTTTATTGCATGGGTAGTAACTAAGCATGGTTGCTTTACAGTTCGGTCGCTATCATCTACAGTGGCGTCACAGATGTGGCCATAATGCAGTGATTGTGGCAAATTCAGGAAGCTCGATTACGAACCCAGTCTAGAAAATTCTTTGAAATTAAAGATACCGGGTAAAGTGAAAAAAATTATATGGAGAACCTTAAATGGTATTCTTTCTTGAAAAACATCGTGGCAAATCGTTGCATAGGGACAAGTGGGGAATGCCCAAATTGTCATCAAGGAGCGGAGGATATTTTACACTTAATTTTTCAGTGTTATATGGCAAAGGAATTGTGGGCTGAGTTAGGCCTTGAGAATATCATTTCAGAAGCTATCAAGTTGGAGGTTAGACCAAAGCTTGATTCATGCGTCGCTGCTACGAAATACGATCAGCGATGACATCAGTGCGTCAACATCGACCAGCTGCCAACAAAACAGGGGCAAGGGGGCTCGCCTGTTTCAACTCAACAAGCAGATGGTATAGCAGCAAGTGTGTAACGCCTTGACGACTGGATATGAGCTCACGCTTTTGAGTTGACCGAGTAGAGGCTTGGAATTCTTAATCTATAAACTATACGCTGACATTTTGCTAGCCAATAAAATAGGCGCTGACTTTTGTAGCTATATGCAACCAAACAACTTATGCAACTAATTCTTGTGTTTTTCATTCCTGTAGCATTTCACATGCCTTGCCATACTGTTTGTGCATTTTCATATTTCTAGACATTTAAAAACATTTGAATCAAACAGGTGGTCGCTGAAATTGGTGCATCGGCCACGTCCGGATACCTAACTCATTTCCTTCCTTTTAGAAACACAGTATAAATGCAGATCTTCACATATGTGGGTATATACTCATATCTATAAACGCACACACGCACATCCTACCTCTATGAACATCTTCAGAAGATTAAGCCGGTGGATTGGATCTTGAAATTGATGAAGTCACCACAGACACCTCGCTGTCGACGGGAACGTCGCTGAATGAATATTCCGCTTATGAGACACATAAATGTCAAACCTGGGGTTTGAATCCTGGTGGGCTGGAGGTACAACCACCATCCTAACTCATTTCCGTTTGTCACAAATCTGCATTGTCCAACGAATTGTCCACTGTCTGTTCACTCTCACCCACTTTTGCTGGAATTTTGGGCAAGGTAATTTTTGTACAACAGGTGCACGTAAGCAGCATCCCTTGAGCTCAGTTCTAGCCTAGGTGTACCCTATGTATATCTTCCTCGCCACTCTCACACACTAACAATGCAACTCTCTCTCATGTTCTTTCCTACTGTGCCACCTCCATCTCTCCCAATATCTTCTCTTCTACAACAGGGCGGTACATTGTACCACGGAGCTGTGTCCTTTTGAGGAGGTGTATGGTTTCAAACCAATTACTCCACTTGACTTGTTGCCTTTGCCCATACATGAGAGAGTTAATATGGATGCATCCAAGAGGGCAGATTTTGTACTGAAGATACATATGAAGACTAAAGAGTTGATAGAAAAGAAAGGCAAGAACAATGTTGCAAGGATGAACAAGAAGTGCAAGGAAATATTGTACAAGTCTGGTGATATGGTCTGGGTAGATTTTCGCAAGGATAGGTTCCCGAAGCTGCGGAAGTCCAAGTTGCTTCCTCGTGGTGCTGGTCCTTACAAAGTGCTTGCCAAGATCAATGATAATGCATACTCGATAGATCTTCCACTTGATGAGTTTGGTGTCAGTAATTCTTTCAATGTTGCTGATTTGACACCATATGACGGAGAAGACCTTGGAGCGTCGAGGTCGACGCCTTTTGAAGGGGAGGAGATGATGAGGACATCCCTACCACACTACTACTTCCGTCATTGCAAGATAAAGATGAAGCTGATGTGAAGCTCAAGTACAATGAAGTTCGGATTGGACCTATTACAAGGGCTCGTGCGAAGCTACATAAACAACAGGTCAACTTGTTCCTAAACGATACTTTAATTGATGAGAACTTTATACTGCATAAGTCCTGTTACTTATGTATAATCAGGAAGAGGAGACAAGCATCGCACGAGGAGGAGAGGAGCGGATGGACGTGAAGATGGACGTGGAGCTGGACATGGAGCTGGACATGAAGATATCTCATGGACGCGCGAGGAGGAGCGGGAGGCATGCGCGAGAGGAAGACAAAGTCCAGACCCCGGCAGCCGGTCGGACCGGCCACGGCCGGCGCGCTGGTCCCTGGCCCGGTCAGCCGGCGGCACGCCGGATCCGCGCCAGCCGGACGCTCAGGCGCGCCAGCCGGACGGGGTACTGCGGAGCACTTCCCGCGCCCGGTCAGCACCCGTTCACGGCCCGGTTTGAGCCGCCAGCCCGTCCCAGACACGGTCGACCGCCGTGTCAGGGTCTATCTCGACCAGATCTATTCTGGGTCGGTTATTTTCGTACTTTTTTGACCTGAGGTCATCCCGGACGCCTATATAAGTGCCCAAGACGCCCCCAAAGTTGCTTTAGACCACGTTTAAGATAAACCCTAGTTCTTAGTTGTTTGCTCTGCAAAACTATTGAATTCCCTACACCATATTGCTTGATATGTAGATCTGAAAGTCTTGTGTAATCTGATGTTCAATTGGGAATTAGAAGGTTGCAACTTACCGCTTCGTGGTCGGCGGCTACGTGCGCAAGTGTGTGGAGTTGCGAATATCTTGCAGGGTTGAGAGCTGTTGCATTGGCGACGGGGAAATCGAGAGATCTCGTTGTGTCATACAAGTTATCATCCACTTCATCAAGTTACCTCCGCTGCAATCACCTCGTGATCATCATCACTACCGTTGCTTACTGAGAAGATCGGGCCACCCCTTATCAATGCACCTATAGATAGGCGAGAGAATTGTAATACCGTGAGTGATATAACGAAAAGTGAGAGAGTGAATTCCTTAGTCTTATTAGCCACCAAAGAAGACATGAGAGAATTTAGTGAGGATCCTACAGCCATGCCTCTTGTGCTCATGTACAGGGGTACGGTCTTGGTTTCTAACGACATGACCCCTATTCCTCTTGCTGTTTCTAATGTTTTGCAGGAATTCATCGACGTGTTTCCGGAGGAGGTACCCGCAGGACTACCACCATTGTGTGGTATTGAGCATCAAATTGACTTGATCCCTGGAGCTTCGCTGCCCAATAGGGCGCCATACAGGACGAACCCCGAAGAGACGAAAGAGATACAGAAGCAAGTACAAGCGCTACTCGACAAAGGTTATATCCACATAAGCCTTAGTCCTTGTGATGTTCCTGTTATTCTAGTTCCTAAGAAATATGGTACATGGCGCATGTGTGTAGATTGTAAAGCGATAAACAACATTACTATTCGATATCGCCATCCTATTCCCCGTTTAGAGGATATGCTTGATGAATTGAGTGGTGCTGTTGTTTTCTCTAAAATAGATTTGCGTAGTGGTTATCATCAAATTAGGATGAAAGAAGGGGATGAATGGAAAACAGCTTTAAAACGAAATTTGGTTTATATGAGTGGTTAGTAATGCCTTTTGGTTTGACTAATGCACCTAGCACTTTCATGAGACTGATGAACCATGTTTTGCGTAATTTTATTGGCAAGTTTGTGGTTGTGTACTTTGATGATATATTAATCTACAGCCGCAATGAATCTGATCATACTATACATATTCGACATGTTTTGCAAGTGTTGCGTGATAATAAACTCTATGGTAACCTTGAGAAGTGCATATTTTGCAAAGATAAGGTCATATTTCTAGGTTATGTTGTCTCTAAGCATGGAGTAGAAGTATATGTGTCTAAAATTGAAGCAATTCAAAATTGGCCTACTCCCATGAATGTGAGTCAAGTAAGAAGTTTTCATTGTCTAGCTGGTTTTTGTAGAAGATTTGTGCCCAACTTTAGTACTATTGCTGCACCTTTGAATGAATTGACTAAAAAGGGTGTTGTTTTTTAGTGGGGCGCAGCCCAAGATCATGTTTTTGATGAACTGAAATGATTGTTAACTTCTGTTACTTGCACTTCCTGATTTCAATAAGCAATTTGAGATTGAATGTGATGCTAGTGGTATTGGAATTGGGGGTGTGTTGATGCAAGAGGGTCACCCAATTTCATATTTTTCTGAGAAACTTTCTGGTGCTAAGTTGAACTATCCTATATAGGATAAAGAATTGCATGCTTTAATTAGAGTTCTTGAGGTTTGGCAACATTACTTGTGGCCAAAATTTGTTATCATACATTCTGATCATGAAGCTTTGAAATATCTGAAAGCCCAATCTACTTTGCATAAGCGTCTTGCTAAGTGGGTTGAGTTCATTAAGTCTTTTCCATACATTATTAAGCATAAGAAGGGTTGCTGATGCTCTATCTACGAAGAATATGCTATTAACTCAACTTGATGTTAAAATTCCTGGATTAGAGATACTATGTGGTTTGTATGCTACTGATCATGATTTTGTTGAACCATATCGCTTGTGTGCTATTGGTAAACCATGGGAAAAATATCACATACATGATGGGTTCTTGTTTAGAGCTAACAAATTATGTGTTCCAGAATCGTCTGTGTGTTTGCTCTTATTGCAGGAATCACATGCTGGAGGTTTGATGGGTCACTTTGGGCGTGAGAAGACGCTACTCATGCTCGCTGATCACTTCTATTGGCCAAAGATGAGGCGGGATGTGGACAGGTATGTGAAGAGGTGCATTACTTGCAACAAGTCCAAGTCCAAGCTGAAGCTTCACGGTTTATATACTCCTTTACCGGCACCTACTACACCATGGGAAGACATTAGTATGGATTTTTTTGTTGGATTTTCCGCGTACTAAAAGAGGCCATAATTTTATATTTGTGGTAGCGGATAGATTTTCTAAGATGTCACACTTTATTGCCTGCCACAAGAGTGACGATGCGTCGCATATTGGTAACCTGTTTTTCAGGGAGATTGTACGTCTACATGGAGTCCCGAAGACTATTGTTTCTGATCGTGATGTGAAGTTCATGAGCTACTTCTGGAAGACACTTTGGGGAAAGCTAGGGATAAAGCTACTTTTGAGTACTACTTGTCATCCCCAAACTGATGGTCAAACTGAGGTGGTGAAAAGAACCTTGTCACAACTGTTGAGATCCATGATCAAGAAGAACCTGAAGGAGTTGGAAGAGTGTTTGCCGCATGTGGAGTTTGCTTACAACAGGGCGGTACATTCTACTACGGAGTTGTGTCCCTTTGAGGTGGTGTATGGTTTCAAACCCATTACTCTACTGGACTTTTTGCCTTTGCCCATACATGAGAGAGTTAATATGGAGGCATCCAAGCGGGCAGATTTTGTGCGAAAGATTCATGTGAAGACTAAAGAGTTGATAGAGAAGAAAGGCAAGAGCAATGCTGCAAGGATGAACAAGAAGCGCAAGGAGATATTGTTCAAGCCTGGTGATATGGTCTGGGTACATTTTCGCAAGGATAGGTTTCCGAAGCAACGGAAGTCCAAGTTGCTTCCTCGTGGTGTTGGTCCTTACAAAGTGCTAGCCAAGATCAATGATAATGCATACTCGATAGATCTTCCACTTGATGAGTTTGGTGTCAGCAATTCTTTCAATGTGGCTGATTTGACACCATATGACGGAGAAGACATTGGAGCGTCGAGGTCGACGCCTTTTGAAGGGGGGGGGGGAGATGATGAGGACATACCTACTACACTACTACCTCCGTCGTTGCAAGATGAAGATGAAACTGCTGCGAAGCTCAAGTCCAATGAAGTTAGGATTGGACCTATTACAAGGGCTCGTGCGAAGCTACTTAAACAACAGGTGAACTTGTTCTTAAATGATACTTTGATTGATGCGAACTTTATACTGCCTAAGTCCTGTTACTTATGTATGATCAGGTATGAAGAGGGAGCAAGCATCGCACGAGGAGGAGAAGAGCAGCTGGACGTGAAGATGGGCGTGAAGCTGGACATGGAGCTGGATATGAAGACATCCCATGGACGCGCAAGGGAGGATCAAGAGGCATGCGCGAGAGGAGACATCACAGTCCGGGCCGGCCCAGCACCCGGTCAGACCGGCCGCCATGCCGGCGCGGCCGGTCCCTGGCTTGGTCCAACCGGGCGGCACGCCAGATCCACCCTGGCGCCAACCAGACGATACGCTCATGCCAACCAGGAGGTGTACTGCAAGACAATTTCCGCACCCGGTCAGCACCCGGCGCCAGGCCCAGTTTGAACCGGACTGCCCAGATGCAGTCGGACGCCGTGAGTCCGAAGTCGACGGATCCCGATCTGGATCGGTTATTATTGTATCTTTTCGACCTCTGATCGTCCTAAACGCCTATATAAGTGCCCAGGACGCCCCCATAATAGCTTTAGACCACATTTAAGATAAACCCTAGTTCATAGTTGATTGCTTTGCAACTCTATTGAATCCCTACACCATATTGCCTTGATTTGATGTAAATCTGAAAGTCTTGTGTGATCTGCTGTTCCATTGGGAATTAGAAGGTTGCAACTTACCGCTTCGTGGTCGACGGCTACGTGCGCAAGTGTGTGGAGTTGCGAATATCTTGCAGGTTGAGAGCTGTTGCATTGGCGACAGGGACCAATCGAGCGAGAGATCTTGTTGCGTCATACAAGTTATCATCCACTCTTCATCAAGTTATCTCCGCTGTGTTCATCCCGTGATCATCATCACCACCGTTGCTTACTGAGAAGATCGGGCCACCTCTTATCAAGGGGTCTTTCATCGCACGAAACGATGCCTCCCCATACAATTTCTCGTTACTGAACCTTGATGAAGCCAAATAAGTAGGCTCTGGTAGTTGAATCGAATGTGATGGAGCTATGTTGTTTGTATAATCATTTTGTATTTGTGTTTGAACTAGTAATTTGAATTTATTTTTGAGTTATGAGTTTGAAATGTGTTTAACTATGTGCTCGAGCTATGTTGTTTCAGTTATGTATTTGAACATATAATTTTAAATCATACGTATTGGTTTGTATGTTGCCGATTTTACGAGAAGGAGCACGTGGACAAAAAAGTTAAAATGGGGGAACCCTCAATTAACATGGTATATGGTATCCGTACCACTTGTCGATAACAATTATCAACAATACATCCTCCATTTGTCCGATGATATAGGTTTCCAACTTCTGCTATTTCAGTCCGGAGCGAGCTAGTAAGTGTTTTTTGCATGGCAACTAAGAGTATCTCCAGTCGCGTCTCCCAAACCGCGCCGAATTGAGTGTTTGGGGGACGTGTTTCGTTCGTGCCGTGTTTGAGGGACGTCGCTCTCCAACCGCGTCCCCCCAAACGCCGCCCCAAATATTAAAAATACTTTTTTTTTGGTATTTTTATTTCAATTTCCACAAACTAATACATAATTGGGAACGTGGTTTACAGGAAGACGCAATTTGGAACATGGTTTTCCACAAATTAATACATAGTTTGAACCATGGTGACCACAAATATAAAATTTTGCAAATAAAACTAAACCTAACTAGGCCGTGCATCGAAGGTTTCCTGTGTTCGCTGCTAAGAAAGAACACTCGAGGACACACCCAGTCACCCAAACTGGAAAATCCAGCGGGAGGATGGTGCCCTTGTTGGTTCTACCGATGAGACGAACATTCAGAAACTTCCGTGCACGTATTCGCTGCGAAGAAACAACACTCTTCATTATCAGTCATCCTCCTCATCGGTGATGTCGCCGTGGTAGTCCCGACGGAAGCGCGTCTTATCGAAGACCTTGACGCTCATGTCCCTGTCGCCGAAGTAGGAGAACAGGAGGATGAAGCCAGCTTCGAGGTTGTGGTGGCGCGCGAACTTCTCCCAGCCGATGAGGGTACATCTTGCCGCGCGCGTCGTAGATCACGTCGACGATCCACCGTAGTAGCCGCACGAAGCCTCCCGCAGATGCATCGTGCGCGGGCGGTCGTCGCCGGCGACGTACTCGATGAAGGAGTCCGGCAGCCTCGGATGCCGCGTGGGTCGCCCTTGAGGACGAGGACGAACTCGAACAACACGGCTCCACGTCCATCTCCGACGATGAAGACGACGGCGTGGCAGGCGGCGAGCGTGCGGCTGCCGCGGCCACGACCACGACCACGACCACGGCCGAGCCGGCCTCGCCTCTACCAGACATGGCATCGACTCTTGTTGAGATGGTGGCGGCTAGGGTTGGGGAGAGGCGCTAGGGTTTGTGTGTGAGAGGGACGATGTTTGGCAGCCCTTTTTATAAGCCGGAGGGAGGCGGGGGAGCAGTGGCGCTCATTAACGCCGGCACGCAGAGCTAGACGCGACGAGACGCGTCGCTACGCCTCTGCGGGAGCTGCACCGTCGTGCCGAGGCCCACTGCAGTCGCTGCGCGCCAATAACTTCCGTCGCGAGGTAGGCGACGGTTAGGTCAAAATTTATTGTGCCGCTGACGGGTCGGCCCCGCCACTCCCCGCCTTGCTTTTCGGTGTGTCCGGTGTCCCCGGTGCGTCCCCTATGGGGCGGGGACGGGCTCGGGTCCGGACACCGTATCGGGGCGCGTCGGACATAATTGGGCTTTGGAGGACGCGTCTGGAACCGTTTTTTGGTCCGGCGCGCCCCAAATTGCTTTAGGAGACACTTTGGGGGATGCGACTGGAGATGCTCTGACTGTCAATTGTCCACATAGCATGTCATATGTACAGGGCACAAAAAACACCACATGTTTGCAGTAATGGAGGATTTTCATGTAAATCGCTAGATGACGATCCGAGGGCCTCGACATTTTGGCGGGGCAAATGATTCTTTATTATCTATTTTTTTAAGAGGGCACGGATTGTCGCGTGCACTACCTATCTCCTAAAGCAAGACTCTATGAAAGTCAAAAGCAGTTCTCATGAGTGGAATTTTATAGGCCAACCTATATCTAGTTTGTTTTTCAATCAAAATTCAAAATCAACATTATACAGACATTGTTGTGATATGCATCATGTAAATTTTCAACTCGAAATACCTTGTATTTAGATCTGCACGAAAATGGTAACATCTGACAGATTTTGAGATTTCGTAATTTTCACCACTAAAGATGTAGTCATTTTTGCACAAGGATATATAAATTTCCGGGTTGAAATTTTTCATGTGCATAGAACACAACATTTTCTACATCTCGATTTGCTCTTAGATTTATTTTAAACTGTAAATACCGTTTCTAAATATTTCAAAAAATACGAGCTTTACGTAGAGCTACGTATATAGTTGAACTAATGTGCACGCAGGAGGAGACGTCCTGTTGGATGGACCTCGCACCTA
Organism: Lolium multiflorum; assembly: GCA_030979885.1. Classification (NCBI taxonomy): domain Eukaryota; kingdom Viridiplantae; phylum Streptophyta; class Magnoliopsida; order Poales; family Poaceae; genus Lolium; species Lolium multiflorum. The sequence continues at coordinate 171,989 of JAUUTY010000501.1, forward strand.
GCTCCTCGGGGCTCTCCAAGGGTGCGTCGTTTTCATCGTTTGGGCTGCATGGCTCTTTCTCTTTCCTCCTTTAATCTAGGGTGGCTCATGTGTTGCCATTTCACACCACACAAATAGAATCTTTCTCTATCTTGCCTCCCCTAATCAGTGCATGATAGATCTTTGCTGTCAAAAAATGTGTCTCTGTCGCTGGAGAATAGACACATACGAACATGTGAACATTGTTTTATATCCATACACGACGAAAACGGACATAAAAATATGTCAGCCCCGCTGGAGATGTCCTCACGACCAGCCTCCAAACTGATGGTGCTGGAATAGTTTCGTCAGAAAAAGCCTGAAGTTTTCCGGCAAAAAAAAACTCCAGTCGTTTTATACAATGCAAAGATCGCCGATTGTGGCAAGTCAACAGTCAAAAGCAATGCTCTGTTTCCCCAATTTGCACAATCACACTACCAGAAACTGCTAACAGTGACCGTACAGCACCAAAATTTGGCAACGGAAGCCAAGAAGACAACAAAAATTTGAAGGCGGAATTCGAAGTGGCGCGAACTAGCTAGCTCTGGTAGCTCCAGAGCGGCACATCGGCGAGGATGGCCTCGCCGTAATCGGCGAGCGCAGCAGCCGAGGACGGCGGCGCCATGAGCATCATGCCCTGCGCCAAGCTCGAGTAGTACAGGTCCCACCCCATATCACTGAGGACTTCCAGCTCGAACGGCGAATCTTCGGCCCGTGAAGAAGACGACTCGTCATCGGTGAGGGGGGAGGAGGGCGTGGACGACGACGTGCCAGACGCCGCGTCCTCCTCGCGCCGCAGGAAGTCCTCGACGGCATCGGTGACGGCCTGGCGCACCTCATCGAGGCTGTGGTAAGAGGTCGGCACAGCGAGCAGCTCGGCGGAGTCGGCGAAGTTGAGGCAGGCGGACCCGGCGCCTGCCAGGGCGAGCATGGCGGCGTCGTGCGCGCGCGCGGCGATCTCAGCGGTGTCGAAGGTGCCGACCCAGAGCCTGCTCCCGCGCCGCCCTGGGACGCGCACCTCGCACACCCACCGCCCGGCATTGCCCCTGCGCCGCACACCGCGGTACACCGGGTGCCGCGTCTCCCTGAACTTTGTCCTTCCCGCCGGCCGCTTCGTCCACGCAGCCTGTTTCTGTCCATGCAGCTGCTTCAACGAGGTCGAGGGAGAGTAGTAGTCCACGCTGCACGGCGAGCCCGACTCCCCGCTCATCTCCTTCTTGATAAGACACATCTTCTTCCTGATCTGATGATCGATTGACAGTCCAACGGGGAGCTTAGCCTCGGAAGATCGGGAAGATTTCTGTGCTCAAGTGAAGTGGTTCTGCTCTGGGATGAGAAATTTGAGCAGAGCTGCATCGGGAGCGCGTACTTATAGGTGGTGGCGCGCAGGGGGCAAAACGCGGCGAGCGAGGCGGTGGCTGAGAGGACACAGGCTGGAGACGGCGAGCCAAGGACGATGCATCCCGGGAAGCAGACGAGAGGGAGAGTGACCCGACGATTTCTTTATTTTTACGGATCAGGCATCCCACTAGACGACCAATACCTTCCATCCTTATCGTTTTCTGGCTGTCTCTGCTTACTTTCGTGGTTTTGCCAGCGTCCCGCCGTTAAAGCTCGCAAATACGTACTAGTATATAAATTTAAGTATATAAATTTATCCTAGTAGACACGCTACTTCTATCCTTTGAGAAATCTCTACTTATTATACTTAAAAAGACTAAAGTGATTCCTTATTCTGCCATCACACGTCGCGCTTCCTCGTCCGTCGTCCACATGGGCCAGGCCCAATGCACTAAAAAACGATCGTGGTTGATTCCTATCTCTCCTCCCCGCTTCCTCTCCCGTCATTCATCTCTTTTGCGGGGCTCGCCGCCACCTCCTGCCTAGATTTCTGCAGCTGGAGTTGAATCCTCTGCCCACCGCACCGTTTCTTGGCCAGATACGGAAGATTGATGCGCCTTTGGCACGCAATGGACGGCGCCGTCCCGAGCACTGGCCCGGGGAACGGCGGCTAGCTAGGTTCGGCACAATCCGCGCGGAGGCTCCACCCCATGTGGAGTGGTGGTTGCGGCAGCCGGATGTTGTCGTTCGGCTGCGGAGGCCCGGATGCGATGGTGATAAGGGAAGACAAGGTGGAGCTCGACTACGGCCAGCTCGAGTGGCCCCCTGTCGTCCCCTGATTATGGGCCTTTCTTGGCTGCTTGGCGCAGAGGTCCGTCTAATACGTTGATATCAAACTTCGTCAGTACTTTATAAGCATTCCTCTATCTTCCTGATGATAAGATGCGTCTCAGTTAGCTAGAGATGGTGCACATGCTCCTTTTCTTCCTGATTATAAGATGCCTACATTCATTTTTGAAGTTTCACTGACATAGAAGTAGGTTGACACATTCGATTACTCATGAAGGCCATGTGTGCGTGTGCGCGGGATGATGAGGTTATAAAGATTGGGAGAACCTAGCAAAGATGAAAAAACGAATAACTAAGTAGTCATCTTTATGCAGGCCAGGCTTGTTCAAATCATAATTTACATTCTCTTCTGAATCTTGAGGTGAATTTATTAAGTATCTTGAAATCTTAGGTCTGTTATCAGTGTTTGGTTCTTGGATTTCACCTCTGGTGTGTGTTCCAGATGCAGAGATTTTTACCCTCCACCTAGATTGCACTGTATTTTTTTATACTCTACCCATACATTGGATTTTTGTGTGGATGTTCTTTGTTAATGAAGGCCACTCCTGCTGTTATGTATCTACATGTTCTAGACCTTGGTTATGAATCGTGATATTTTCAGATATTCTGTATTTGGTTTTATGTCCAGCATATTTCTGCATACAAACAACAGTCTTCTACAATTTTGATTAGAAATATACGGTGGAGTATCCTAGATCGCACATCATCGTGAGATTGTTTTGGGATTTCTGTTGCCACCTTTTGGTTTCATAGTTAGCTCTCTTTACTTGCCCGGAGTTATCGATATTCACATCAACAAAAGTATTTCTATAATGTAAATTGGTTGGTCATACCTTACATTACTTCCGACAATAAAACCCTGCTCTGCAGCTCTACGATGATTGAATTTGGATGGTCCGATGAACAGACATAAACCACTGTGTCTTGCAGCAAGTAGGGTGATTTTTTTTGTCACGGATCTAAAAGGTTATTTCTATGAATTGACACTAAGATGAACCTGGGAGTCCTTTTCACTTGCTTAAATGGACTGATTGCTCCTTTTTGTTTATCAGTAAATAAATTAAATAGATATGAGCAACGACTTCATCCATTACTACCTGCGCAGGTTGAGGACACATATGAGCAACTTGCACTGGCTCTTGGGGAGGCAGCGACAGTGGACCTGTTCAAGAGGTCGTGTTCTTTGTGTCCATCGGGAGCAACGACTTCATCCACTACTACCTGCGCAATGTGCCCGGCGTCCAGATGCATTACCTCCCATGGGACTTCAATCAGCTTCTTCTTAATTCAGTGAGGCGGGAATCAAGGTCTGGTGCTTGCTCCTGCGTTTATATGATGCCATTGTTCACCTTCTTATTGATTACCAGTGTGATGTGTATTGTCTCGTAAGTCTCTAGAATTGGGTTTCACTTGCTGGAGTTGCACCATGCATAGTTAAGGTGTAGGGATCTCTGTAACTATGAGTTGCATTTTGGACAAAAAATGGATTTAAATGAATGAACATCGTTGTATCCTTGTTGATTTGCAGTTCTGTAACATCAATTCCTTCACTTTTGGTTTACCTATGAATAGTTCTTACTGCCAAATTTGTGGGTATTGCTTGTATAATGCATAGGTACTACAGATGCTAAGTGTTTCAGACTGATGTTAACTGCAGCATTTTGATAAAATATGAAATTCAAATGATTGGACCTATTATCCCAAACCTGCAGTGAGTTAAAATGGTGTTTGTAGGTTGTATTTTGTCTTGTTTAAACTGAATGATGTGTTTGACTAACTGAAATGCTCAGGCTGTACTTAATTTTTGAAGCTGATTCTGGTGCCCTCATTTTGGAAGTTCAAGTCTGGTACTTTAAGCTCAAATGTGGAACACATTGCACATTTATCTCAAAGTGTTCGACCCGGCCATGTAATAGCATGCTGCTCGGTTCATGCGTCATGGATAAGTGGATAACTTGATTGTTTGTACCTAATTTATCTCCCTTATTAATTTTTTTGAGGAGATTTATCTCCCGTATATAATCTTAAGAAGAACATGTGATGCATGGTGATTGAATTTGCACATAACTGTAGTTTGTTGTATTCTCCCACTAAGAAACTGTAAACAGTATGGTGAAGTGCACATGAATTCTGATCGTGCACCTATTTTAACAGAATACTGTAACATATAATCTTCTAAAGCACTTGTAAATAAAATAGTTGTCGGGTGTCAGTCGTTGCAGGTTCAAAATTTCACACTATTGACAACTTTGTATGGTTAAGGAATTATTTTCCAATTGTTTGCACTTTTTAAGGAGAATGATTTTGATCACTTATGATAGATGCTCTGCCGGTAAGTTTCTCTGGACCAAGAAAATAAATTCTTCTAGCAATAACAATTCCACGTAATTTGTGCATACCTACATATGGCCAATAAGAGTTCTCAGCGTGAGAGTGATTCACTCCATCTTGATTAGCACCTTCTTAAATGATATTTGCATATTAACCCTGGTGGCTCGGAGAGAGTGACAAACACATGGCTCTATTTTGAATTAAAAAATTGCACCAAGGAAAATAGTTGAGGCATGATTAACATAATTAGCTATATTTGCTTCTTGTTGCAGCAAACTATATTGCTAGATGTTTGTTTAATTTCATTTATATTAGAATATCTTAAGCGATAGGCCATAAAGTTAAAGCATTTTGATATAGAAGGTCTCATCCTTCCGAGAGGGTTTACTCAAAATTAGTTTGTGGTTTTTTTTAAATTTCCACAGGAGATAAGAGATATGTGGATATTTTATTTGTGCCAATATATACTACCTGAGCTCTCCCTAACCAAGATACAGTCTAGAGATATAGCGTTACAGTTGCAGCATGCAATAAGTCACCATTCTTCTCATGTCTATTATGCCTTGCCCATCAGTTCTCACTTTTTTAGTTTTCAGAACAAGCTGCAATTTTTTTTTAATTCTTATTGTGGTAGTCGCATCTTTTTCGTAAAATATAAACTTCCGTGAGATTTTGACCTTTAACTATCCAGAATAATAAAACTTGAGTGCAATTATTTTTATGCACTCTTGCTGTTTTCAAGGCAGTTTCAGCAATTGTAACATATTTGTCACCGGCACACGAGAACACTATGTGATTTGATCATAAGACAGGTAAGTGGCTTTTGAAAACTAAGCTATACAATTAATATATTTTCTGAAAAATAGTACATCCTTGGATTCTTCACGTTTCTGATCGAGGACGAGATGTGGGCGACATCTGCTTCCCTGCTTTATTCGTGTGTCTGGTTGAGGAGTAGATGCAGGCGCCGGTGCGCCACCTCTGCTCTGCGTTCAGATTCAGGCTCGTGCATCTCTACACCTGCCGATCTTCCAACAGTGTGGAGACCACTACAACAACTCGGCACCACGATCCTAAGGCATAATGTGTGGAAGGGTAAAGAAGCCGAAATAAGAGCCTGATTTGAATTCAATGTACTACCTCGGTTAAAAAAATAGAAGAGTAGTATGGGTCTAAGATTCCACATAAAGGTTATTTTTGCAACATATTTTTAAGTTATGTGGTTATTGCGTCGAAATGTGAAAGTCATTTGCTAAAATAGTTCCTCCACGTTAATGTATTGTGCTTGCGTTCATATAGTGCTGATGGTTATATCACAATTGCAGGAAAGCTCTTTTGATATGGTCACTTCAAGTGGATTTCTTCATGTGGTATTCAATCTTCTCCTAGGTGGATGAGTCAATATGTTCATCTAGATATACTCTTCTCTTTCAGTGTCAGCTAGCTGTTTAATTATTTTAGTTCTCTGCTCTGCTTGATGAACATTCCTCACAATAGGGAAACTATTGTTCATGACGAATGATCCTCTCTTAACGCAGCTATGTGCATGTATTTGCCTGTGCAACCCAGTGGGCAGAGCTACCTGTGGTGGTCGACATGGACTATGTCCAGTTGATCACTGTTGTGCTAAATAATGTGTTCATCTGTTAAAGGTATGCCAAAGAACTAGAGTGTACTTGTGTCACATCGATCTGGGGCATACATTGAATGGAGCGATCTTCTCTCTTCTGTTAAATGCAAGCACCAAAGGTAGCAATTAATTGGTGGTATGTGCTGATATTTATTTTTGCTGTGAGGAGTACTGAAGAGCTGAATAGTCGCCGGGGTGAGCCACTAACTGAACTGAAGAGAGAAGATCCGATAGGAGGGATGGCCACATGATGAACTGAATGTTGTGTGTGCGTGTACTGTTAGAGTTGGTTCGTTAACACTTGTAAACTTTGTTCAGAGAAATTGTTGGCAGAGAATGTCGAAGAGGGATTGATGTTTGGATTGCATCTTTTGGGTCTATGACTTTAAGAACAATGTTAATTTTCTGATGATATTTTACCAATTCAAATTTCAGTTTAGTGCTTGCTCCAGCGTGACAAGAAAATATGTCTTCTAACCATGTATGACAAATCATAACTCATGTTTGATAGGTCATCATGATCTCCCTATTCGTTTGAACATGGATCGGAGGGATATATAAATAATACATTTTGAAATGTCGGCAAGTATGAAGCATTGGAAAATTATATTTATAGGTACGACGATGATATAAACTTGAGGTATTTTTCGCGAAAACGCAAAAAGCTTTGCGTTTCGATGCAAAGCTTAACTTAGTTAAGCAATCATGCGAACACATAAATTTCAATTTATTGTATGTACTCTGTTTTAAATTTGATATCCCGTGGCAAGGCACGGGCAATTGTCCTAGTCAAGTCTATAAAACTGATTTGGCGGGTCTTAAAATTGATGAAGTCACCATAGAAGTCTCGCGATCAACGTAAAAAAATGTCTCTCACTAAAAAATTATTTCGCATTTATGAGATAACAGAGTGCCAAACATAAGGTTTGATTCTTAATGAACTTGGGCGCACTCAAAATTCATCGGATTAGTTTATGAGGGGAATCTATCGGCTTCAGCTCAACTATGAATGTAGCCGAATGATTCGAGAGTGACTAGACGAATTCTTTTACTCTCTGATTCATAATACTTGACACTAGTATAGATGTACCTACAAATAAAATATGGATCGGAGGGAGTAATTTTTATCATGGATCCCACTAGATGACCAATCTGTTTGATTCCAATAGCTTCAAAACCACACGACTAGAAGAAACGAAGAAACATTATGTCATGGCATGTGATATCCTACATGAATAAAAGAAGTTGTTTGGTTGCACCACTGAGAAATAAAGGAAATTTCTATAAATATTGAATCATGTCATAGTTGTGATAGACACTTAGGAATTTTTCCAATATATCTAATGTTTTACTATAAACCATGTGAAATTGTAGTATATGAAAGCAATTCCTAGAATATTTGGAGGGTTCAATCACTTGAATCAAATGGCCTACCCTACAAAATTCTTTTTAAAATCCATTGAATCAAACAAACTAATTTATATCCTTTTTGTTTTTTGCTTTGCTCTTATTGTTTTCTGGATGTCTATGCTTACTTTCGAGGTTTCGCCATTGCGTCCCAACGTGCGGCCGTTTTACTATATGTGAACCTGACATTAGAAGATCTTAGGACATCTCGAGCGGTCCGATCCATTTTCGGCACCAAATATATCTATTTTGGTCTGTTTGGATCGGAGCGTAGACATGAAAATGATCGTTCGACCACATGTGTTGGTTTGGGTCGGGGGCTGCTCCTATGACCCGACGTGTTTGGTCTGCTTTGGCTGGTATGCTTTGTTGCCCGCAGTTTGACCTAAATAGGCCAATATATGGGGTAAAGAGGTTTGCAAAGAGTGCCGTAATTGCACTTCATGTTTTGAAACCAGAGAACCGCTCTCTTGCAACATCTCTTATAATGCGAACTATCAAAGGAAGGCAGCATGGATTGTTGAATATATAGAAAAATACCATATAATTTAATCCGACTAAATAATATATAAAGCATGATCACACAAACAACAATTAATCTAATCACGCATACTATTAGAGTAAGGAACATAATTGCATCTAAACAGGATAAACCGATCGTATCTACTCTCCAAACTCTCCAAACGTAAGAAACTCTAGCTAGATATGGGAGAGAGAGAAGAGTCTCACATAAGGTGCAACTTAAGCATCGGCAGCGGCCGGGGTGTTGTCTTCAATGTTGAGGTTTCCAAAGAGGTCGTTGACGTCTGGGAAGAAGTCGTCGTTCGATAGCTCATGGTCGGGTGATGTCGTGTTGCCAGTAGTCGCGCGTAAGCATTCCCCAAAAACCTAATCTCCCCTCACCCATACATGTCTAAGAGAGGCGTGGTTCTGGAGGCACGATGTCCTATCCTTCGGTGCACGCCGAAGGAAGGGATGAGGAAGATGCTGACGGTGGCGTAAGGTTCTTGAGAAAGGTATATTTGCATGTGTTTCTATACGGCAGCTAGAAATTACGTCTTAGATTATTGCAGGCGAGGTAGGTCATGAGACAGAACCCACGTCCGAGTCAACACAACAGTCCATGATTAAGAGAACGTGGAAACAGCTAAGTAACATGTTTATTAATTCACATATTAATACACAATTAATTTCCTGAATAGGAAAAATACTTATAGAGATACATGGATAGGAGGTTGGTTCGGCTCAATCCCATGGCGCATAGTGACGAGACGAGCTGGGGGAGGAGGTGGAGTGCATGAGTGTCTCTTCTCTTCTCACACCATAGGGAGAGTAGAAGAGCACACCTTATAAATCAATTAAAATCCCTCCTAGCTAGAAATACGAGAGTAAACTTTAGTCTGATAATATAGTGCAACAATGCATACAGACCAATGAGAATTTCAGAATATGTAGTGCCTATAGGGCCAAGCCCAAAGAGCAAATTCCAGCATGCTTAGTAGAATCCCTGTCTATTTAAGAGGGATATGCTTTATCGAAGAAAATAAGAAAAAAGGGGGTATGTTCCTACTCCTTTGAAGGAAAAAAAAGAAAAGAAATTTCCGAAGTAATGTCTAAACCTAAGAATTTCACAAATCAAAGATAAATGGTTGTAGAATAAGTAAATTAATTTTTCAATTGTCTCGTCAGTTCGCTCGAATTTTCTCCACGGTATATTCAACAATCTGGTTCAGAAATGCGAGAATGTATAATTCGTATGGGCACTATTAATTTGTTGTGAATCGTGCTCTTACGAAATTTTGCAAATTAAATATCCAGTTCTTCTTTATCTTTCAGCCACCGAGACTAGGTGACCGCCACAAGCCCTTTTTCCGAGAATCCATGTGGAGTAAAATTGTTTGCGAGTAGTTTTGTATGGTAGTAAAATGGTTTGTGAGTGCAAAGATTCCGATTAGTTGACCGAGATAAACTATTTCTACATCAAACGTGCTATTGTAATAAAACATTATCATAATTTTTCACCGGCAGTAGTTCGGATTTTCTGATAGTAATTATGGAATAGAAGAATACGTACATTCCAGGTGTTCACATACGAGAGGAAAATACAAGAAGACGTGTACTCATCAGTGTACCGATGGCGACTAAGGATGGCAATTTTACCCACGGGTACCGTACCCATATGGGCAGGGTATGGGTACACTTTTATGCCCATGGGTAGTACCCATACCCTGCCTACTAAGTCATGGGTAGGGCACGGGTATAGTCTCGTACCCGCGGGTATGCCCATACCCTGCTCGTTTATTATCAATTGATACGTGTAATTTTGTTGACTTATGAGTTAAAATATAAGAATGTGCTTTTTATATTTTGTTAATTTTTATGTACTCGACTAGCTATTATTGAGTTGAGATAATTCATTTTTTCAATGAAATTTTTTGTCGAGAAATGTAAAATTGCGAGTGACTTGTATACAATTTGATCTACCCACCGGGTACCCAATGGGTACTGGTACCCGCCGAGTATGGGTATGAGTAAATTTTTATACCCGCGGATACGGGTATGGGTGGAAGTTTGTATCCATTGACTATACGGGCATGGATATGGTATTGCTCTACCCTGCCCATACCCTGCCCATTACCGTCCTTAATGGCGACGTGGCTGGGGCCGCCACTGCAAAGTCCAAACCGAGACCGCCCACCATCCTGATCGACCCTGGTATCCGGAAAAGGTGAAGCGGCGGAAGGCTGAAGACTGAAATCGCGTGCAGCGAATCGGTCGCCTCCCATCCCCATCCCCATCCCGTACCGGTGCCATACCCCTACTTGAGGTCCGTCAGTTGAGGATAAAAGACTACTTTTTCCAATCCCAACTTGCGGGAGGGGATGCATCCCATTCCCATCTCGCGCGCTCGCAACCCATACTGAAAAATCGCCGGTTTTTAATACTGTACCAAACAAAAAGTAATGGTTCGTACGCGTCCGTGCCCGTTCGTACGCTCGCTGGCCGTGAGGGCATCTCCAGCGGCGAGCGTGTTCGCCATGACCGAAATTACATCTGGCACTATCTCCAGCGGCGCGATGCATAGTGACCGGGCCGTCCGCGGATGGATTAGGTTTACGTCTTTACGGATGCTGAGCGGACGCGCAAAGTGTCCGCTAGGCTCTTGCACGGGCCCGCCTGGCAGGGACATAATTGCTTCGTCTTCCGCGACATTACTTGCGGGCGGCTAAGGTAGCCTTTGGTAGGTCAGCAATGGCGGCAGGTTCTAGCTTCCGCGGAAGCGCAGTAAACTAGGGCGGCGTTGCGCTGACAAAGCCATTGAAGCTGCTTGTGATGGCGCCCGAGCCTCTTAAAGGGACGCTGCCGGCGGCTATTTCCCCGACCAAATCATTGGCACATCCCACACTATCCACCCCACCGACGCCATGGGGAAGAAATGCTGGCCGTTCCGCAAGAGCCAAGAACGACCACGAGTCTAGGGCCTGTCCTAAGAAGAAGGCACGGCCTGGCATACCGTCCGCGTTCGCTGCAAAGAGCTATGGGGAGGAAACCGGCTCTGCATCATGGCCGGACGCCGAACTTACGGGGAGGGGCCGGTGTACCTCAAATCGAGGCCCGTGCCGATTCCCCCCGTGCCGCGCAAGGGTCGAGAGCGGCGGGACGAGGTGCGCCGCCGCCGAGCGATCTTGCCGCCGGATCTGCGGGAGGATCCGGCGTACGCGCTAAACTCCTATAGTTGGATTTCATTCGGGACGTGGGAGTTCGACGCGCGCCTCCGCGCTGGCTACCTCGGCGACGTAGACTACTTCGAGCGCGAGTTCGCCGCAGAAGAAGAGAACGACCAGGAGGACGAGGACGCGGACGAGGACGAGGACGAGGGCGAGGACGAGGATGTGAACATGGCACACTACGATCACGACGACGGCGGGCCGGCGTGGGATCCGGAGACCTAGCCGCCGGACATTTCTGAGGAGGAGGTCATTGCCATGACACTGACAAATAGCGAGCAGGACGAGCTCAACGACCTTGCTTTGTGGGACGGGCTCGCAATACAGCTCCGCGAGTCAGCGCTCGCGCAGGTGAGGCCAGCGACACCTCCGGCCACGCCGATTCGTTCCAACGACCGCGCTCCGCCTCCTGCTTCGGCGTGGGATCCCTGGCCACAGCCTCCGGCCCATGCGGCGGTACCTCCTCCACCGTCGGCGTACGAGCTTCCATGGCCAACGCCGGAGTTCATTGATCTCGTTAGCGACGACTACCAGTAGGCAGCACCTACTTTTAGCACGCCTTTATGGCTTTTTTATATTTTTTTATTAATGTAAATTATGGCTTCATGAATGAAAAAAAAACTTATGCGTTGTGCCGCTGGAGCCACCTCCGATGCAAACAGACGTGCGTCCGGACGATTTCGACCATTTTAACCGACGCAAACGGACACAACGCGTTCGTTTGAACATCCGAAATGCGTCACGCCGCTGGAGATGGCGTGAGCCGTGAGCGCCTACCAACCCAGCTGCATCCCCTTCTCTCTGTTGCCTTCCAGGATTCTTCCCGTTCCGCCTGTGGCCGTGGAGTTTTATATTTTAGTGGTGGTTGCCGCTTGGGGGCTGAGAAGCGGGACGGCGACAACCGCGGCAGCGACGCGGGCTGCCTACACTAGCTCCTTGTGGGTTTCTAGCTCGTGTGATTAGTAGGGGCTTCATTATAATAAGAGATGCAATTTGGTATCACGATTCGGATTCATTCTGATCTGGGTTCATTCTGGTCGGTTCGCTCCACCTCCGATACCCTTGGAACTTGAAAGTATGGTGGATCACGGTCTCTCGTCGGTGGGAAGTTTTCGTTCTTTGTTTAGGTTGTTTTTAGTGTTTTTTTGGGATGGTGAGGTGATGCTACATCTCGTAATTAGAATAAGATACTATCTATCTTATCTTCATTCTGGTGGTGCATCTAACGGAGGGCACGTGGAGTTCTTTGTCCGGTGAATCTTCTAGGATCCGATCGGTTTTCGTATTCTTTTGTGTGGTTTTATGTCAGTTTTCTCTGATCTACGGTTATCATCATTGGCGAAAGTTGTTGTTCTAGTGCACTGGTCCTTTGAGGCTTAGCACGATCACTTTCCATCTGTCTACTACAATAAATTCTACTATGACAAACTTTACCAATTCCGGTGATGGAGGAGCGATGACGACAGCACGCCTTCGGCTCGTGCTAGTGTTTGTAGTCTTCGCTAGGTGGTTCAAGTAGCTATTTGTAATTTTTATTACTTTTAGGCTATTTGTACCACCGTTGATGATTATTAATAGATCGATGGAATTTCACAAGAAAAGTGGATGCATCATCTTTTTTCATCTGTAGGGTTGAGCTAACTTTCGATCAGATAAAGTTAATTTTATTAATTAGAAAGTGATTCATCGATGCATAATTATCTCTTCTCCGATGATCCGTGAGTTAACTAATCTGAAACCTAGTGCTCTAATGGGCTCCCCTAGCTAGCGCACGATCGCTCGAGCGGTCACATCCACCAGAAATTTCTATTTTTAGTAACATTCGAAATTACTATTTGTGGAAAATTTTCCTTTTTTGGGAAAAAAATTCTGACGAAATATACTATATAGGGAAAGTTCTGCATGCAAGTGCTAGATGACAGATTCGCTGATGTCAGCGGAATCT